>JASANS010002355.1:0-64548 GCA_030849605.1 Wallacemonas sp. 195SL | reverse complement strand
CATCGTGATGGACCACGGCGTTGTTGCCGAGATGGGCTCCCCACAGGATCTTGCCGATGACCCGAACTCCGTCTTTCACGGGATGGTCGATTCACTGGGGCCCGCTGGCAAGGCTGAGTTCTACAAGGCTGTGTCTGCCAATCCGTTCTCCCCGATCACACAATTGCCACGGTAGAGCTACATTTCCTTGGAGCACCAGACCCCTACGTGCGGTCAACTTTCTGTCCCACATTGAATTATTTCGTGGGATCTCCATATACGTAATCTTGTTGTTTCTCTCTTGTTGACGTGGTCACTCTAATTCGTAACGCAATTTAACTTTGAACTCTACAGGTGCGTGCACCTCTGTTTGCTGGCCGTCCTGGTGACACAGATCCGTGCTCTTCATTCGCTTTGCGACGCACGCACACACTCGCAAAAGGAAATCGGTGCAACGGTGCTTGTTGAAGGATCCCACCAGCACAATACGGACAACGTGGAAGTCCCCCTAGGATTTGCTGCATCTCTGAACATCTGTGTCCATATGTGGTGATTATTAGTACCTACGACACTCTTCTTCCCGTCGCCGTGCCCCCACTTCGCGCTTCCTGCGTCCCCCCCCTTCTTCTGCCCATGATCATCTCACAATACCCAGACACGTCACTGCACAGTGACTTACGGATTAGGTTTTCTCTGTGTCATGCCTGTTTCAAACTGCCGCGTTGCGCTTGTGACTGGTGCGGCAAAACGGATTGGAGCCGCCGTTGCCCGAGCGCTTCATGCTGAAGGCCTTTCTGTCTGCCTTCACTACGGCACTTCTGCCTCTGAGGCGGTGCAGCTGGCTGAGGAGCTGAACCAAATCCGCGCGGGCAGTGCCACCACGGTACAGACCTTGCTCGATGTGGAACTGACATCGACGGGCGTCACGCTCGAGGCGCGCTGCGATGCGTTGCTGGGGCACTGTTATGACGTATTTGGTCGTTGCGACGTCTTGGTCAATAACGCCTCCACGTATGTCCCGACACCGCTGATTGACCACGAAGAAGACGGGGTCACGCACGCCGAGACTACGACACGCCTGCTGAGCACCTTTGGCAGCAATGCGATTGCACCGTTGTTTCTGACGCAAGCCTTTGCGCGCCGGCACGCACAGTCCACGGAGGCCAATCGCGCCAACAACAGGTGCATTGTCAATCTGGTCGATGCCATGACGAACCAGCCGCTCTTGCACTTCACCGCCTACACGATGGCCAAGCACGCACTGGAAGGCCTCACCGAGTCTGCTGCACTGGAGCTCAGTGAGATCGGTATTCGCGTCAATGGCGTTGGCCCGGGTCTGTCGTGCTTACCTGTGACGATGAGCGTTGCGGAACAGGACGCTTACCGTCGCAAAGTACCTCTGGGCCAGCGTGAGGCGTCCCCCGAAATGATCGCCAACGCTGTCAGCTTTCTAGTGTCCGACAAGGCCTCGTACATCACAGGTACCCTGCTCAAGGTTGACGGTGGCTGGAGTTTGACTCGCGCGTGAATGTGACCACCTCGCTGCTGACTGCATGGAGATGTTGGCAGGCAGGCAGAGCACCGTATCTACTCCGTCTACCACGTTTTGTGTGGCCTCGTTCACGCTAGTGTATCCCTTGTAATGCTCATAAAAGTGCCTCGCTCCCTTTGACATGACATAGAATGAGTGAGTTAGTGAGCGGTCACTGACCACGCACTGCACCTCAGTTCTTGTCCACACTCTTTCGTATGGATGCCTTTGGCCTGTGATTTCATCCTTGCTCTCCTTCATCCTGACCTCGAGGGAAAGCACGTTGTTGTCGCACCTCAGCTGTGTTACAACAGAGAATGTGTCAACACCCCTTCCTCTCCTCTACCTGCGTCCCCAACGGCAGAACCACACAGTCTGTCAAGAGCATCTCTGCTTTATTCTTACTATCATTATTTCTTTCATTCTCACCTTTTACTCTGTTTCTACCATATTCACTGTCGCACTTCCCATTTCGTGTGGGTGGCCAGAGAGCAAAACACCACGGCCGGTAGTATACCAACAGCGCAATTGCTCTATCTTTTTTTTTCCCCTCAGTTGTTCATAAACGATGAGTGGTGCTTCCGCAACGGGTGCTGGTTCACCCGCGGAGAGAGGCGCTGCCAGTCAATCCTCTGTATTGCGCACCATGGAGCAGTACCCGCTGCGCAAGGCACAACTCGAACAGCTTCCACTGCAAACGAGGCCGCGAGTGGCACGCACAGGTGCCGCGGCAGAGCTCCTTTCACAGGACACCGTTCCATCCGCGGCTTCAGATTGCCGAGGCGTGCCTGTGTATGCCCCAACACCCCAGCCAAAGCTAGATGAGCGTGTCAACACCGAGCTGGCGCGTCGGCTCTATGACTTGATGAACCAGCAGCTCCAGGCGCGGCAGACGGACCTCGCGCGCGCCGCCCAACAGCAGCAGGCGGTGGAGCGTGCGCAGGCGGCCGCCATGCTGGGACGTCCAACACGGAGTCCAACACCGCCTCCGGAGCCCGCCACTGCGCACACCGCCACGCGGTCCGGTCGCCGCGCTGGGGCTCACGCGAGTACGGTGTCGCCACGCCAAGTGAATGCAACCACGGCCTCCCTGGCTCCGCATGTCTGCCACATGGATTACAGTGTGGCAGAACCAGCGCCAACCGCCGCTGGGGCGACGTCGATGTGTGATGTCGGCACCTCACCTGACCCCAACGCCACGGCCGGGTCGGACGTTGGAGAGCTTGGTCTCGTGTCTGCCATCCGTGATCGCGTAGAGCAGTTTCGTTTTATGGGTGCGCCTGGTCTAAACGGGATGAACCTGGTCCGGGTCAAGCGGCTCAAGGCCGTCCCCAACCACAACCGTGGTCTCTTCGCTGGCCTCGACGGCAGGCCGCACACGACGCGAAGTGGCCACTTTGTTGTTGGCAGAGGTGGAAGCGAGGACTCCTCCCGCGTCCGCTCCGGCGCCTGGTACCGGCTGCTGAAGCGGCTGGATGGCTCCACGGACGCAGGTGGTGGCGCGCTCGGCGTCGACGGCGTAGGCACGGGTGGCGGTGGGTCCGCGGGTGGTGCCCAGCGGAGCCGCAGCCATCACGGACGCAGTGGTCGCACAGGTGAGGACGGCTCGATGGCACTCAAAACCTACGGCTCCGGCAGCCACAGCTTTATGCAGCTCTTGCCGACCAGTGGGAACGGCACGGGTGCGAACTACAGCTCTGAGGTGTCGCCGACGGGACACGCTGGTCACCGCGGTAGCCGTGGGAGTGCGGCGTCAAGCCTGGCGGCAGATCTGCAACGCATTCTCGACGAGCGGTACGGCCGCGACCTCACCCCAGCTGAAAAAGAAGACGCACGCCGTCGTGTCCGCGAGTATCGACAGAAAGGCCCGAAGCAGGCAGGGGACACCAACCCGTCCGGGAACGCAGGTGAGGCTGGCGCGTCGCTGGAGGCAGCGCACCATGGCGGCAATGACGGTGATGGCCTGGGTGAGCGGGAACAGTCAGATATGTGGGCCTTGCCGTCGTTGGCGGACCACAACACGGACGATGGCGGCACTGCTGACGACCGTGCGGCTGCATCTGCTGATGGTGTTGTGGCTGCCAGTCCCCACTCAGGCCGGCATTCGTTCGACCACACCATGAACTCTTTCGAGGCACGCAAGTATGGTGGTGCCGTTCACCACGGCCACAGCGGCAAGGACCCGCTTCACCACGACACCGATCCGGCCCACAAGGCCCATTCAACAGCTTCACTAGGCGGAGAGGACGGTTCCCGGCCTACCCACAGTCGTCCGCACACCGCACAAAGCCGTCCCAGCACGGGCAGTGTCAATCCCCTCCCGCACAATTTGAGCATCACCAACCTGCTCACCCCGACGGGCAGACCCAGCACGGCGGTGGCCGCGAGTGCTGGTGGTCAGACGGTGCCCGGCATCAGACCACAATCGGGCTCCGCCGAGAGCGACCAGCAACAGGGGAACAACAACTCCGTGCCAGGCGCGTCCACAGACGGCGACAGTGCCTCTCCAAAGCGAAGCCGCTCGCGTGAAGGTCGTGGAAGCACTGGGAAATCCAGCGCAGGCGCCAAAGCTTCGCCTGCGCTCGGCCAGATCGACGCGCTCACTGACAGTGACAACGATGAAGCACTCGATCTTTTCCTTGCGCACTTCCCCGAGACAGAGGAGCACGTCATGCTTCGAAAGCAAGCCAACGGCTTTCTCGCTGATTTCCAGGATCTCGAAGACTTCGGCTGGGAGACCCCCTCTGACGATGAGGGTCTGTCCGACGCGGAAAGAGAAGCCCAGCGCCGACGTCGTCAGCGGCATTTCAACAAGAAGAAGAACGGCGGCGAGGACGGGGGCGAGGCCGGCGACGAAGCCGATGAACCACTTGTCGGGTTTGACCTCGATCAGGCGCGGCTGCGCAGCAAATTCAGCACCGAAGCGGATGAAGAGTACGACGACCTCGTGACACTGCGCGACCAGCTGCTGGAGGAGGTGCGCTCGCAGCGCGGTCTGATCGCTGATTTCCAGAGCGACGTGTATCACCTCTCCAAGGGCAAGGACGGCGTCCTGACAGGCGACAAGTTTGCTATTCAGCTGACGAAGGAGGTCAACGCCTATGCCAAGGCGCACCACCTACGCCTCAACGATATCGACCTCTCGGCCGGATTGCACTCGATGGAAGAAGTCGCAGAGGGCTTCCTCGATCACTTTGGGAAGGAGAAATCAACTCGCCGGAACGTGGCCACCCAAGTCACGGACAAAGACCTCGGCTACGCGGATGAGGGCGTGCGCAGTGCCGAGGCGATGCTGGAGGATTTGGTGTTCCACGAGCGTGGCCTCATGGAGTCCATTCGCCTGGCCACCGTTGCAATTGCCAACATCATGAGCTTTCACGCCTCACTGGAGCTGGAGTCGACGTGCAAGGAGTGCTTCTATCTGTTCGAAAATCCGCGGACCTTGTGGCCGTGTGGCCACACATTCTGCCAGCAGTGCCTCAGCGGCATGTACAACCGCAATGACGAGCTGATTTGTGCGGAGTGTGGCTCTATTTGTGAGGTCGGCTACACACCGAACTTGTCGGTGGAGCTGGTCTCCAACTACCAGACGGTGCAAGAGGCAGCCGAGTCACCATTCAGCGCTTCGACCGGCAACACACAGTCCCACGGTGGCCGCGCACACGGCACCATCGAACTGGTACTGCGGCGCCTACTCAACGATCTTTTGACCGTTCAACGCAACTACGCTGGCGGTGATGTGCCCATGCTCGGCAGCACCCCAACGTAGCGAGTCATCATGTACATTACCTGTGATCAAAGAAAAGGAGTGTCAGACGCGCATGATGCGATGCCACACAATTCATCGCACGTGCATTGTATTGGTGTGTTCATGGTGATTTGCCTCTCTTTTCCTTATTGCTTTTTTTGTTTCCACTTCAGCTCTTTGTGCAGCTGTTCCCCCCCCCCCCTTCTTGTTCTTCCTTTTGAATCCTGACTCAGAGTATGTGCTCTTTTCTAGCCGTCCTTCACCTCCGTGAGGAGGTCGCTGCGCAGTTGATCGCGAAGGCCCTTGCGACTGACTTCGTATCAGCCACCTCACATGTTATAACGACATGACCATTGGCAGTCTACAACCGTGGTTCTTGTTCGACAGTCAACTGTGTTGTTTCCTTCCCGTCTTCATTTGCGTGAGTGTCGCACCACATGTACTCTGTTTCCTTTCCCCCCTGATTGCTTCTTCATTTCTGTTTGTGGGTGTGCGTGTCTTGGCTCGAGTGTCGGATAGATTCGGACGCAACGCACTCATACTTTACTTTTTATTATCCATAGAAGGCTATTCGAGAGCAAACCGACGTGACGGACAGCCTCTTCTTTGAAAACATAAAAAAAAAAACTCTTTCACATATAGAGGTGACCCCCGCCCCCCCCCCCCCGCTACTTTCGTCAGGGTTTGACTTGTACGGAGCATATCAAAGGTGTACATGAAGTTTAAAGCGACGTTGGAGAACCCCAAAGCTCTCTCCGGCATCTTGCAAGTATGCCATAGTATTCAAAAAGATTCCGTCATCATTCGTTTGCAAGAGCGACGCACCCGCTTTTTCACAAACGTTGAAATCACAGACGGGGTACAGCTGTGGGTGGGGTGCCGAACAGACGTCCTCTTCAAGGACTTTCGCTGTGACTCACATTATAAGGAGCAGTCTATCACCTGTGAAGTCCTGAATACGGCTGAGCTGCAGCACATTGTGCGCCAGGCCGAGTCGAGCAGCAATCAAAGTGGCCAAGGGAGCGCTTTGGTGCTCCGCCTCTCCAAGGCCGGGTCAATGCCAATTCTCAAGATTAGTGTAACCGGCGCACCGGGCCATCCCTCCTTCTCGTATGACGTCCCCGTGCGGGTGCTCAGTGATGCCGATATCGAGGACATGAGTGTGCCTGCGCTTGAGGATGACCGAGTGCAAGTCATTATACCCAACCTTGCGGAACTGACCACCTTCATCGACAAGCTGAAGGCCACCTCGTGCGACTGCGTCACCTTCTTGGCACAGCCGCTTCCAGGGCCGGCGCTGAGCCCGCGCGGTTCCAAACGGTCACGGGACTCCACATTGTCCTCCTCCGCAACTGGACCCGCTGTTGCCACCTTCATCGTGCACGCCGAGCACTTTCTTGCGAGTTTTTCTCTCAAGTATGACGCTGCAGAGCTCGTCGAGCGCGCACGACCAGCAGGCGTGAACGAGGAAGAGGAGGAAGATGCGCTTCCCCCGCCGGCGACCGTCACCGTGGACCTCTCCCGCTTTGCTCGCTTTTTCTCCACCGTGAAGGAGATCTCGCCCACCCGTGTGAGCATGTTTCTTGTGGATGGCAGTTCGCTTGTGCTGAGCGTCCAGGCGCCGAACGGCACCACCCTCGTGGCTTACATTCCCGCCAAAGTGTAATGTGCCTATCATAGACGCACACACACTGGTGTGTGTGTTGTGGCGCTCTCCGCGCGTGGCGTGTGCGTCTTCGACCCGCTCCCTCAGTGCATGCTTTGATGAAGAGCAAGCACTCACACTGTCCCACTGTTATCGCTCCTTACAGACGCGCTGCACTTCGTGGTGCTCATCAGATTGCTTTACTCCCAGATTCAAGACTTCAATAGTATACTATTAGTCATTATGGTGTTTCCTATAATGGACCTTTCGTTTGTGTCCGAAGCGTGGCCGGCAATCATTTAGTTCTCTCTCTCCAGCCACCCGACAAATGCGTGTCTTTGATGTGACCCTCCTCCCATAGTGGCCACACGGCACGGACATGCCAATTTCTAACACCCCCCCGTTCTGCCTGCTGTGTCCATCATTCTCATTCTGCATCTTCCTCAACTCGACTGCGCTGGCCACTTTTTTTTTTCTTCGTGTTTACACAGACAACTGCCACAGGCCACAGTTAAAGCAAAGAACAGATAAGAAAAAAGGGCCTTCCCTTTCTTCCTGGCTTCAATCCATTCAGGGACTAATCGCCTTTTCCTTGTCCTCTGGCGTTGCTTTGTGTCCTGAGCGCCTCCCTTCCGCTTCCGGTTGTCATTTGTAGCTTCGCAATACCTTCGTTTTTCAGTTTAGTAGCCTTCGTCATCGACTTGCCTCTCGTCCACTATGCACCGCTGCTTTCTCAGTGTGCGCAGCGCTTTGGGTCTGCCTCTTTGCACATCCCTGCGCTGGCATTCGAACGTTCCAACGGCGGAGGATCCTCCACTGCCGACGACAGCGCCGGCCGGCGCGAGCACTGATGAAGAGGACGTCATCACGCCGTGGTCGGTGGCGGCGAAGAGTCCGCGTGGCATCAACTACGATCGTGTCCTGACAACCTTCAAGGCAGAGCGCGTAGACCAGGCGGTGCTTGACCGCATGCAGGATGTGGCGGCGCAACGCGCGGAACGGCTTGGTGTGGCGCCCGGTCCTGTGCATCACTTCTTCACGCGGGGCATCGTGTTCTCACACCGCGACTTTACGACCGCATTGGATGACGTGGAGGCGTCTCTGCAGCCGGGCAAGCACACCGCGTACCTCTACACCGGCCGCGGCCCTAGCTCGAGTAGCATGCACATTGGCCACGTGCTGCCTTTTCTACTAACCAAGTATCTGCAGGACGTCTTTGGATTGCCCTTAGTCATTCAGATCACAGACGACGAAAAATACCTCTTTCGTGATGTGCCCTTCACAGGTGACAAGGCGGATGCAATGATCAACAGCAATATCAAGGACATCATTGCCTTCGGCTTCAACCCGAGAAACACCTTCATTTTCCGCAACACGGACTACATGGGTGAGATGTACTCCACGGTGCTGAAAATGCAGCATGCCCTGACAGGGAACGCTGTCAAGAACACGCTGGGGCTCAAGGACAGTGACAATGTTGGCAAATTCGCTTTTCCGGCCATCCAGGCCGCCCCGTGCTTCAACACCGCATTTCGCCGTGTCATGCAGGTGCCTGATCCGCACTCCAAGCTGCGCTGCCTCATTCCGTGCGCGATTGACCAGGACCCATTTTTCGTCCTGACGCGCAATGCTGCGTCGAAGCTCAAGATGCTCCCTCCCAGTCTGCTGCACACCAAATTCTTGCCCGCACTGAAAGGTCTGGAGCACAAGATGAGTAGCAGCGCAGAGCAGAATGGCGTCATTATGCTCACTGACACGGACAAGCAAGTGCGCAAAAAGATGCGAAAGGCCTTCTCAGGCGGGAGCGGGACGTTGCAGGAGATGGAAGCCAATGGCGCGAACCTGGACGTTGACGTCGCCTACCAAATAATCCGCTACTTCTGCCCCGATAACGATCTGTATGGAGACGTCATGGCTAAGTACAGCACGGGCGTAATGAACAGCGGGGAAGTGAAGGACCTTGCGGCGGACATACTCATCGAGCACGTGCTGAAAGACTGGCGTGCTCGGCGTGCTGAGGTCACCGACGAAGATGTTGTACACTTCAGCAGCATTCGAAACATTTTGCTGTAGTGCTTTCAGTGAGCAACCCCCCCCCCCCCCAGATCCTCTTTCATAGGGAGCCGTGATGGGGAAGAGCGTTTTGTCCTTCTGAATCACTCTCAATCTTTCTGGATGTTATTGTCTTTTGGTCATTTTTTCCCCGTACTGGCAATACGAATGGTGTGTCACACAATCTCTTTCACATGCACATTCTCAATTCGAATCCGTTCTTTTTCTGTGGATGCGAACAGGCATTCAGTTAACTCTACTTCTACAGAGCTGTCTCTCTTTCTCTCTCTCTCTCTCTCGCCCCCCCCCCTCCCTTCCTTTGAGGAACCCGTATTCATGGCAAGTGGGTGCGGTTATGGCGGTGCCTTGTATTCCCTCCTCAACTGGGAGTCAATCGGCTCTGTTGCTCATTCTTGTGGCGTCATTGCGTTTTCAGTGGTGAGCATGCCCCCAATGTGTGGCGCTGTCCGCCGAAGGAGACACCGACTAGCCTATGCTGCCTTCCCAAGTTCGTATTTTTTTTTTCGCACATGGCCACTTTCTTCCTCTTCCTGCCACTCTCTGACATCTTTTCTGATTGTGTGTGGTCGTTCCTCACCTTCCTCCCCTGCGCTAGTGAAGCACAGAAGCTGCCGCGCGGTGACGTTTGTTACCCGCGCTCGTGTTGAGTTTGCTTCTTTTTGCTTCTGGACCTCTTCGATATATATTCTTTCTTTTTCTCCATTTCTCCGTGCGAGGGACTTTGCTATCGCTCTCTTGTTCTGCCCCCAATAGAGCATCCTTTCAAATTACTCCCACACCACACATTACGTGAGACGTAATCATGTATTACCGTTCCGCACCCGCGAAAGGACCGTATGTGTCCAAGAGGCTGCCCCACGAGAAGAAAACGGTCGGCGAAAATAAAGCCCCACGTGATGTGTTTGAGCGGACCTTTCCCTCACCCCGCCCAACCTCCAGTGCGGATGACACCCACGCCGACGCATTCGGTGCGAGTCTCACCAGCAGCGGGGAACTGCTTCACACGATCGGCAACGGCGTCCTTCAAAATGCGTCCTTCTCGTCGCGAGAGGGCGGCAACCTGACACCGTTTTCTCGCACAACAAGCCAGCACGGTGCGATGGATCTTGAGCAGCAGAAGACCATGCACAAGGCGTACCACATCTCCTTCAACGGAGACAAACGCGTCAAGGAGACAAACGTGACTGTGACAATGAACGGCTTCACGTTCCTGCTAGTGGAGAGAACCACCTCGGGCCAGAGTGATGGCGTGTACCAGAAGAATAAAAAACTGTGGGAACACGTCCCGCGTGGACAAGTCAAGGTGTTTGTGTCGGTGCCGCTTCACGAGGACTCGGCATCCACGAGTGTTGTTTCCACCCCGCTTAACCCAAGAGGCCCTTCTGTCGATGAAGACGGCACCGCCTCGCCGCCTCTCTCCGCCCGCGGTCGTCACCGGTATGACTGTGTCGGCACGCTTTGCGGCCTTCGCAAGTTCGGTCATTTTGGCGACAAGTCCGCGGCCGTTTTCGCCGTGCCAAAAGAGACTGTGGTCAGCGCTGTGGCGGTGGAGCGCGTGGATGGGGCTGGGGGACAGGTGGCCGCTCTGGTGCACTCCGACGAGCGATACTGGCTTGTCGGGAGCAAGACGCGCCACCTTCTCGTGCGCTTCGACGTCCCAGAGGAGGACGTGCTGGCCTACGTGGCAAGCCCATCGGCCACGGCTGGCAATGGCGATGACCTCACGGACAGTTTCGCCGACGGCAGCCCTGGCTCCGCCGACCGGACCTTGTGCGCGGCTCAAGCGATTGCCCGTGCCTGGCGGGCGACCTTGTCGGATCGCATGGACCCATCCAGCGCAGACGCCCTCCACGCAGAGCTCGTCCAGCAGAAGTGGACCCTTTGCTTTGACGCGATTCTCGAGGAGCGAGCCGGACTCATCGACCACACGGTCACCGGCATGCAGCCCATGGCGTTGATCTCTCTTCCCAGCACACCCGCACGCTGCGAGAGTGGCACAGACTTGATGGAGGACGACAAAAGGGCGCGAGGGTCGGCTGACGCATGCTCAGAGCGGTCTGGCACCACCTCTTCGAAGGTTTCGGCAAACAACAGCGCTGTGCATTCCCGTGGAGGCCATCCAGACGCTTCTGAGGATGATGAAGCGTGCTCAATCCGCTCTGGTTCTTCGGACGACGCTGGAGAAGAGGAGGAGGCGTGTGTGGCTGTGCCGCTGCAGTCCCTCGTGTTCTTCGCCATTACAGCAGATGTGCCGCCTCAGAAGGGACTCTGCGTACCGCTGGACACGGCCTACGCGTTGTTTGACCAATACCACCTCCTCTCCGCCCCGCGCGGCAATCTCATTCCGGTGGGCACGGATGGGTACTCTGTGTTGCGCGAGTGTGTGGCGGCGAAGGCTTTCAGCGGTGGTGCTGTTTTGTACGGTGTCAACCAGGCCGGGCTGGTCGTGCAGCTGTGGAAGTGCCGCTGTACGTTTCACACGATGGAGCGAGTTGCGCAGGAGTCCGTCGTCAGCAACGGTGTTTTTGGCGCGGTGTTACGGGCAAAACTCAGGAAGAGCATATCGAATATGCCAAAATCGACTCGGTGCCACGCTCTCGAATGGGAGCAGGTGCGCGCGGACTACCTGGCGCGCTTTTCGGAATGGCTGTACGAGACAAAACAGATGAGCCCATCCATGGACCCCGCCGCCAAGCGTCACGTTCGGGATTATTGGTTGAGCCTGCAGAGGCAGTTCTCTCGACTCCATGAAAGCTCGGACGATGCGGAGACAGGCTCTGCCAGTGAAGGGTCTTGTGAGGACACGGCCGATGCGAATGACGGCTTTCCAGCGCTCAGTCAGAACGTTGGCGACAAGCACAGCACCGCACGTGTAGCACGTCCAGCTCATGAAGGCAGCGGGACATTGTCGTTGAGCACATCCTTGCAGTCTGGTGGCTTGAGCTGCGGGCCGGAGGCTATTGTGTTGGTGGGGCCCCAAGGGTGCGGCAAGTCCACGATTGCCCGCGTCTTGTACGCGCTTCTCGAGCAGTGCCACCAAACGCCGCGTTGGGTCAATCAGGATGAGGTCGGGAGCCGCCACGTGTACATCACCGCGATTGAAAAAACAGTGCGCGAAGGACTTTGTTCGCACATTTTATTGGACAAGATGAATCTGAATGCGGCGTCACGTAGTGCGGACTACGGTGGCGTGCCGATGCGAACTGCCCTCACCCTCGCGTGGACACACGCCCGCGGCACCGCCTCTCTGGCTAATGTGTGTTTTGATCGCATCTGCCAGCGCGGCGACAGCCATCGCTCATTGAAAGCAGGACGGCCAAAGTCCAACGACGCGATGGCCGCTGGACAGGACGAGCAGTTGATGCGGCGCTTGCGAGGCATCCTTGAGCAAAGCGTGGCGAAGATGGAGATGCCTACCTCTGTCGGCACGCGCGCTGGCTCGCTGAGCAGTCGGTCCTCCCCCTCCTCACATACCGGGCGCCCAGTCAGCGAAGACGAATGCAGCGTAGCAGTGACGGCACCAGCGCCGCGACTCGTTGAGCTTGACGTCTGCTGGGACGTGGAGACGTGCATCCAAGCGATCTGGCCGCGTCTGTCCGCAGCCTCCGCCCACACACTGCCCGATCTGTCGTGCCTTGATGTGTCGGCCGCCATCGCTATGTCGCACGCCTACGAGGCACTCCTCTCGCGCCACCCACACCGCACCACAAGCGTCGTGCTTGACATTGACTCACCCACCAGCTGGACACCGTACCTCCCCAACGGGTTTGAGTGGGAGGACCGGCGCAAGCCACGTACTTCTGGACGTGCGCACTTCGTCATTCATGACTTTGTCGCTGACCCGAGCCCACGTCTGCTCGTGGAGTACGACGCATTGAACGGCACCAGCGTGGATCTGCAGTTGGAGGCGGTGGTTGCGGACTGCCGTGTGACGGTCCTGTGCGCACGTTGCCCGGCCTGTCTGCGACGCAGCAGTAATCTTGAGTTGAGAAGACAGCAGTCTGGCAGCGCTGCGGACTATCTCGCGGGCAGCGGTCGCGCTCGGCAGCTTGGCCGAAAGGCCGGGTTGGCAGACCGTGTGCAGAACGGACTTGCTGAACCGCTGCTTTTCGCCGTGGTCGCGCAAGCCAAGAAGGTGCCGCTCAAGTACTCCCGTGAGCTAGTGGAGCGTGTACTGGTGGAGGGCGAGGCAGACCCGTATTGCACCGTTCATCGGCTTCCTCCCTCGTCGAGCATCACTGCGACATGTGCACTGAAGTCGGTGTGAGGCATTCCGAAATCAGCCAGAAAATCACTGTGCCGATTCTGTGTGTAGTTTGAGCACGTGGCTTCACACACACATACACACATACAGACATACAAACAAAACAAAATCTCGATATAGGACAATTCCGTGGCAGAACATGCACACACAGATACACCTGCCCATGTGAAATACGATCTGTGCAATGCATGGACAGCGCAGACTGTGATTGTGACATGAGAGTTCTTGAGCAGTAGTTAAAACGCATCGGCCACTGCGTATAGGGATGTGAACGTTTTTGTGCATCACCTGACCTCTCCCACCATCTCTCCTCCCCCCTTTTTCTTCGCCTTGCTGCACCGTCTACAGTGTATCTTCTCTTTGTTCTCAAAGAGACTGTTCCTGCGTGTGTGTGTGTGTTCCATACACCCCGATACACGTATCTTTCGAACTCGTTTTCCCACATACGTGTTTTTTTTTTGTCTTACCTCACCCCACGATCGAGGACGCTCTTGCTGAGGTTATTATGCAGTCCAGCTCGCTCCTTCCGGCCCCATCAGCCAACGGGGACGGCTATTATGGCAAAAGGCCGAGGCGCGAAAGAGGCCAGCCAGTGCTGCGTGCGCCACGCCCGGAGGTCCCGATCGTGGAGCGTCAAGTTGAGTGCCCCTACGCGGCACGCCTTTANGTCCCCAAGCCGATTCTGCATTTGAGCAGCGGCGTGAGGCCAGAAATGCAGACTCGAGCCAAAACCCCGCCGTGGTGGCGTCACCGGAATCGGAGCAGACCACAGCTGTTCGGCATGCAGCAGCAACAGTGGCAGCGACCAGCCTGACGAAGCGTGAACCGCTGCCAGTGTACGACATTGAGTGGTTCATGGGCTCTGTGACGGTCGAGGGCAAAGCGGGTGTGCAAGCCCTCGGTGCTGTCGAGCTCCATCAGGCTGTGCCAGGCGAACCGCAAACTGTCTTCCCCGTGCGCCGCAAGGACGGGGTGCATTATAATTCTCTCCTGATGGATCTCTCCTATCGGCTGGGAGACCCACTCTTGTTCACCTGCACGCGCCGGCGGTAGGTACGGTTGCGAGATGCCAACGCAGCTTCTCCTTCTTTTCCCTTGTTGTGTCCCCCTTGTGGAATTCAAAGCTTGTAAAAAAAAAAAAACCGTCAAACAATCAGCGCATTTCTGAATGTCTCCCTTGCGCTTCTTCTGCCCTTTTCGCCACGCGCTGCTGTTGTCTTTGATGACTGAGAGACAGAATGTGTGTGTGCCACGCACGTAGTTCGACCCACTTTCTCGTGGGCAATTTAAAGGCTGACCTGGAGAAGAAGCAGGTGGTTCTGACCGCCTCAATCCTGTCGTCACTGTTGTCTTTCACAACAGGCGGTCCCGTGCTATCCACTCTATTCTCACTGTCACGACCATGCTTGGGGTGACACCAACACATACACACACACATACGTATATACGTATATATTTGAACGACTGCATCCTTCCTACTTTGCCAAAACAGGTCGGCTCATCGCGCCAACCTACACCATCGCTTTAGCATCTTCCGTTTTTTTTTCCAAACATTCATTAGCCTCTCTGTTCCCCCCCCCCCCCCTTAGCCATGAATAGCATGAAGGGTAAGTCTGCCATGCTGATGACGAAGGGCATCATGGATGTTCGTCATGACCCACCCAGACTCATCTGCACAGTCCTCACATTCCAGCACCCCGAGACGCGGAAGGAAGTGACGCTCTACCCGCTCCCGAACATGGCTGCGCCGTCTTACTTCAAGCGTGTGCTGGATCCTGTGGAGCTAACGAACCGGTACGATCGCATTCTCTGCGAAGACGGGCGCTTGCCCTTTCAAGAAGGTGGCAGCCAAGCAGCGCGGCAGAAGTTCCTGAAGGCGGCTTTCCCATTTTTCAGTTTGCGTCCCGTGGTGAACAACGAGCAGGGAGAGAAATTCGATGGTATTGAGCAGCGCGACGCTGTGGAGAGTCGCATGGCGTACCAGATGATTCTAGACGGTTGGGAGCCTCCGATCGATCCGCGCGCTCGCCGTGGTGTGGAGCGAATTGAAAGCTACGAGAAGGGTACGCGCGTGGCGGTGCCCTGGGGTGTGTATCACATGCCCTACATGCGCTATCGCCTGATGAAAGAGGGCTTCCTGCAGACCAACAGCGAGGAGGTCGTGGTGTTTGGCTTTCGCGAGGTGTTCTTTGCCCTCGTTTTGGTATCTATCGGGTCTTTCATGTTCACCTTCGTAGTTTTCAGCATGTTCTTCTGGTAAAAAAAAAAAAATACGAGCTAGCCTGCAGAGAGAGAGACACACACACACTCACGCATCGCCAATGAAAGAGAAGGGCGGCGCAGTGTGGTGAGGTGGCTTGCTTAGGTTGCTTGTTGCACGTTTCTGGTATCGGTTTTTTTTTTTTCAAACTGGGAACTATTGTTGTATTGCCTCTCGCCACAGTTGCCACCAAGTATTCACACTGATGTGTAGTTGCTGCGCCGGAACACCCGGATGCACTTCGCGCCCCACAACAGCACATTCCACTACATACAAGAAGCTGAGCAAGTGCTTGTGTCCTTGCCACATTGAGCCGCTTCAGTCAATATCCGACGTTGCCACTCACGCCACAAACGTGAAACAAAAAAAAACAAGCAGGATGACCGGCGGGCGCTTACAGTTGACGATCCGCGCTATCCATCGTCGTGATGAAGTTGCGGTTGCCGTCCTGCCCGGTTGCCACACGCAAATAAACACACACCTGCGCCTGCTTTCCGCTTGCAAGCACGCCTTTCGCTGCAGCTCTGTGTACTGCAACGGTCACTGAGCCGCGCCACGCGTATTATCTCACCAACTCCCATACCACTCCTTCGCCCCCCCCCCCTCTCTCGCTCCCTTTATAATTTCTCGACAGCTCGCGAGGGATGGAAATACTCAAGTCCTTCAATGAAAAGCAGCTAGATACTTTGCGTGATGTGTTCGACTCGGCCCCGTACTCCTCCCTCGACTGCGACAGTTTTAAGGAAACCATTCGGCGCGCCTGTCGTGGAAAACGACTGGCTCTGACTGATGAGTATTTGGAGGAGCTGTTCGCCAGCGTGGATGTGTCTGGGCGTGGGCGTGTTGGCTGGAGTGACTTCTCCATGTTCGCCATTGAGCAAGCCAATATCACGGAGGAGGATACTTTGCTGCTGAAGCGCGGAAAGAAGGGCAGCAAAAAGCCCACCAAGGAGAAGCCAAAAGACGGCGGTAAGACGAGCGCAGTGAAGCGCACCGGAAGCTCGTCACAGGGACCTTCACCAACTCGGAAAGGTGCGAGCGTACCGCGTAGCCGATCTGACTCAGTCGCGGCCGGCGCGGATGGCGAGGACTCTGCGGAAGAGGAGGAAAGCGATGACGAAATGGAGCTCGATATCTTCTCCACATTTCACCCGTTCAGCGTCGACTCCGTCATCCCGCATCCTTTTGGCAAGCAGGTCAACATCACCCGCTATTTTCAAAAACAAAAGCGACTCGTCATGTCGATGAACGATGTGAAGGGAAGCAGCCACGTGACGGTCTACGATGTGCACGACGGCGGCAAGGGCATGTCGGTACACGGCCGCTTGCCGAAGCAGCCCGAGGTGATTATTGATTGGGACCTGATCCCTGTGACGGGTGGAGTGGGGTTCTCCAACTCACTCGTCTGTTCCTATCAAGGCGGCGTGGTGCAGATTTTCTCACTGCAAAAGAAGCGCGCGCTGGACGACACTCTGCCATTTAGTAAATCGATGAACTTTTCCGAAACGCAAACCTGCTTGGTCTGGTCGTCGCTGTACAACCGATTACTGCTTGGCAGCCGGGGCGGTGTCTTGTCCATCTGGGATGTCGACGGCGACACCATTTTCTCTCAAGAGAAACTCCACACGGAAGCAATCACAAAGCTGATGGTTCGCAATGGCACTGTCTTCTCCTCCAGCCTAGACCGCTTCAACTCCGTCAAGACGGTGGACGTCGAGCACTCCATCGTGACGAATGCCTTTAATGATCACATGCTCGGTGGCGCCACAGCCCTGACCGTCAGCGAGGACTACCTGTACTCTGGTGGCTTCGAGAGCAAAATTGTGCAGAGGTCACTACAGACCCCACGCGCGCAGCCCTCGTTTCTCTACGATTCGACGGACCCGCACACAGGGCGTCTCACCTGCCTGGAGCTACTACCGAACTCTCCGATGCTCATGTCAAGCGACTCACACGGCACGGTGAAGGTGTGGGACTTGCGCGTCGGGGCATGCCTCCAAACACTGTGTCCGAGCGCGGCGGAGGGGTCTGCGGCACGACAGCACAAGGGGAAGACAAGCAAGCATCGCGGTGGTGGTGGCGAGAGCAAACGGGCCCCGATCCTGCCTCCCAGTAGCGCCGCGGGGTCGTCTACTGCGACGGCGATGGTGACCAGTGGCAGTGGGATGCAATCTTCAGCGCAAACAGCTACTGCGGCAGTAGAATCGAACGTGGACGTCGGCTGTGTGAGTTCCATCTGCTCCATTCCCAAGTTAGGCACGGTGATTGTCACGAATGATACGGACATGGTCAACTACACCTCCCTCAGCTCGTGCGCACCCGAACTCGTCGATGACCAACGTGCGTGCCGCTTCTTTCTCCTGCCCAGCCCTTCTCAGCTTCTCACTGTGCACGAGCGCGGTGTGAAGTTGTGGCGGCTTGACGATGGTCACCTCATCTACGCCACCGACAACGATCTGGTCAAGGCTGACGTCTCGAGCTGTACTGTTGTCTCACCGCTGAAGCGACAGTTCTTGTTGGGCACGATGGAGGGTGAAGTGAAGGGCTTCAGCGTCGCGCTCGGGCAGCCCACCCTGGACATGGGTGCGGCACTTCAGCGGACCGATCTGCTTGGCAAGGAGGTGCTCTCTCTGCATGTGCTGCCCAAGTTTCGTGACTACTCTTCCCCATACGTGATTCTCACGCACGACGACGGCGTCACGCTCTGTCCCATGATGGAAAACGACTTTAGCTCTGCCGTCGTTCGCCTCCATACCCTCACCGCCCTCCTTGACGAGGGGCGGTTCAAGGTGAAGGAATCACGGCTGTCCGAGGACATGACGCGTCTCCTCGTCTCCACCACACGCAACTGTGCCTACCTAATTGATCTCGCCCAGGTCGGGGTCATCGTCGCGACCTACACTGTCACCGCCTCCCTAGAGAACACAGTGCTGAGCACCCAGAGGTCACTCTGCGCGTTCCTCTCGCAGGCGCCACCCGTGGAGATCAGCACGACCGACGACGAGGCGGACATGCAGCGTGACGCTGACCGCGCCGAAGAAGCGGCGCAGAGGCGGCTAACTATCAGCATGCTCGCCACATCCATCGTGGCGCAGAGGCGCCGGCAGAGTATGGCGTCTGTCAACGCGGCACCGCAGCGTGCCCGTAGCCAGAGCGCGATTGCCAAGGAGGCCATCGCGGCAGCGCAGCACAAGCGGCGCGCGGCCTACTTTCAAAAGTTGCACGCAGCGCTGGAGGAGGATCAGGCGGTGGTGAACAGCTCGCGGGACGGCCAGGAGAAGGAGGTCGGGACAGGTGGGACTCTACCACGTCAGCGTGAAACAACCGATGCCTCCATGGCCATTCATCGGTTCCTCGTCGCGGCGGCGGACTGCCAGGGCAGCATTACGCTGGGTTACGCACAGACTGTGCGCCGCTTAGCGGAGCATGTGGTGGGCCAGCGGGCGGTGTCGCAGGCCGTCACAAAGGCTGGGTTAGCAGGTAAGCCGCTCGCCTCGACAGACACGCTCATGGAGGACAGCTACCCGGTGCTTGGGGCCTGGTGCGCAGCGAAAAACGAGCCCACGTGGAAGTGGGGCCCAAAGCAAGGCGGGAAGGTTGCCGATGGAGGCGGAGCGTGTGCACGCAGGCAGGCGTCACCAAACAATCGGCCACTCCATCTGTCGCGCAAGAGCCGTGCCCGTGTTGCCCAAAGTGGTCATTCGTTCCTCAGCAAAGTTGACGGTCCCATCGACGACGACGACGGCTTCTCTTCGCCTCTTCTTGTGGAGGGTGACACCACCTCGTCTCTTTTTGGTCCTGGCTTCACCTCCTCCGGTGCCTGGGAGGGGACGTCAGGGTCACCAACATACAACAACACCCTCGTCCTGGACACGATGGAGTCGCGGCGGGCGTCGGAGTCGACGACGCTCGTGCCGATGAGTATCCGCTTGCGCAAATCCGCGATGCCGGTTGTGACGCACATGCATTACTTTACCACATTGCAGCTTCTCGTGACGGGCAACGAGCAAGGCGACGTGAAGGTCTGGGATGTGGCCGGGGTGTTTCTGCCTGGCCCACGCGCGGCTGCCCCGGAAGCCACCACGAGCACCCGCACCGCTGCTCAAGGCAGTCGGTACGCCCCTATGCTCGTGCACGAGTGGCACGCCCACAAAAACGGCTTCACTGCGCTCACTGGGATTGACCACCCGCATTGTCATCTCCCTGTGATTCTCACCACAGGCACAGACCGGTGCGCCACGCTGTGGTCGCTGGATGGCATCGCCCTTGGCACGCTGGCGACAGGACGGCAGCTCGACGATCGCAGCGGCGGCAACCGCTTCGCCCTCCCGCCGTTTCGTCTCCAGGACTGCCGAAAGGCGGAGTCGGTCGCCACGTATTGGGGCCACATGCTCGATTACCTGATGGAGCGTGGGAGAGTCCTCGGTGAACGAACCCAGCCACGACGGGCAGATGGTGCGCCGCCGTCTTCAGCGCGTGGTTTTGGCACAGCAGGCGATGTGCCGCCGCTCTCGCTGACGCTCACGGCTCGTACAGGGCGGCGCGTGTCCAACGTGGGCGGGCTCGCATCGCCCACGCGGCCGAGCCTAAACGCCTCGCAGAACAGTTTCTTCCTCACTGACGGGCTGTCACCACCAGGCACGGCAGCGGAGCTGGTCCGGTCACACACACCAACGGTCTCTGTGCAACCGCGGGAACTCGATCACACGAGCCAGGTGCAAGAGACCACGGGTGGCATGGCGACGCAGGCGTCACCCGCGGCAGCTGCGCTCGTCGCTAGCGCGGAGGCGAGTCTAAGCGGCACGGATGCCGAGGTCATCTTGGCTGGGCTGAAGGAGCCGTGCTACGGCTCACCCGCGCGGAGTGCACTGCGCCGTCGCGACGGTGGTGGTGCGGGCACGCCGCCATCTTTCCTATCACCGTCCCCCCCGACGATGAACCTCCTCACGTCGCCCAGGGAAAAAGGTTCACGTGTGACAAACAAGACAGCCCGCCTGGCCCGCGCCAATCGACACGCGCGGAGGAGCTCGACGATGAGCCCCATACCGTGTCGCCTCGCACAGACCGGCGTCACCGTGAAAACGCACGCCACGGCCCCCACCACCACACCCACGCTGCCGGCCATTAGCTCAAGAGGCGCAGGCGCCACGGCTGCTGCTGCTGCTGCTGCTGGTCCACAACAGAAGAAACGTGACTGGGGTGCGATGCCGTCTGCGCTCAGGACGAGTGCTCGTAGCGAAGGTCTGAGTCACAACTCGGCAAGCCACAGAGCTGTATCATCTCCAGCATCTCTTTGCACAGCCGATCGATCGGGTGGCTTTTGGCACGAAGTGAGCCTCCGCCACGGTGCTGGACACTCTAGCAAGGGCTCTCCCTCCACTGCTCAGCTCGAGCCATCGCACAGCTCAACCAGTCGTGGCCCGGACAGTCGCAAAAGCCGGCACCAACCCGTCGCGAAGGACCCACGGCCCGCTGCGATGGGTCTCTTGCTTCCACGGTTGTAGTGCCTCGTCTGTGCGTGTGCGCGCGACGAGGTGTGCATCGAGTCGCAAACGCGCAAAAACGACCCGTTGCTGCGGCCGTCCGCTTCAAGGACAACAACTGGCACTTGACCTCAGCTAAAACTGTTCAATGTACATATGGGGTGTTTTGCACGCATGTGGAAGGCAGGAGATGCAATGTTTATTACACTGCGCGTGCATACAGTTTGTCGGTACTGTATTATACTCACCCACTCACAGCTCATCGTATCTGTGCGGCTCTCTGGCTCTCTCTCTGTTTTTCCCTTTCCTTTGCTCTATTTGGCTTCGGTTTTGTTGCATTTATTGACTATTTTCCTTTTCTTCTCTCAGCGCTGCGTTCATTGCCTTATTCTCAGCCGCTGACAGTGGCACTTACGAAGGGATTCAAATCACATTAATGAGTACTAAACACCACCTTATGCACTCACATGCCAGTCGCAGCCCACATTCCCTCCTTTCTCACCTTTTTATTATTATTATTATGTAACCGTGTCCAATACGTGAACACTTGGTGCAGATTCTGGTGAGTTCGAGTCGCTGTGCTTTCGCGAGCGCCGCGGGGAGACAAACTCGGAGTCGCTGACACAGATGCTGACCGGCAACCTCCTTTCTTCCCAGTCTCCCCCCCCCCCCCCCAAACTAGCGGACTGAACACACAGATTCTGCTAAACGCTCTCATTTACCTTTTATTTTCATCCTGCCCTTCTATTCCGTGTTCACACTGATCCTCTCTCTCTTTTTTTTTTTCTGGTATTGCTACGTTCACTTTTCCTTGGTGCTTTCCGCTTCGTTTCGTCATTTTTTTTTTCTGCCAGCACAGCCTTTCCCTCTCTTCTCTCACACCTCTACCCATAATGCCGCCGAAGGACAACGTTCAGAAGCTCCTCGCTGCCGAGGAGAAGCGCAACAAGATCATCAACGAGGCCAAGGATCGTCAGAAGTCCAAGGTAAAGCAGGCCAAGATGGACGCTGAGCGCGAAGTCGGCTCCTTCCGCCAGCAGAAGGATAGTGAATACGAGCAGTACCGCGCCCAGCAAGCTAGCGCCTCTCAGGCAGACAACGCCGAAATGGCTCGCCAGACAGATGCCCAGCTGGACGAGCTGCGCAAGCTGACGGACAGCCGAATGGACCAAGTGGCTCAGATGATGACGGGTCTCATCATCACCGTCAACGAGTGAAGCCTGTCATAAAGGCACCCACGCGTGCTGTTGGCACGGGGCATGCACGTTGATCTTTTCTTCCCTTTTTTTATTTACCCCCTGGTTCTTTGGTTGGCGTATAGTTGTGTTGGAGCTGATCGTTTCTTGTTTTTTTTTCTCTATCTTGTTTCTTCCTCTATTTAGCAAAATACAGGGCACCGCGCAATGCTGGCGCTTGATTCGCACAAGCAATGACATTCCGTTCACGTTATCATGGCACTCGGTGTGTTCAGTGTTGTGGTGCAAATAAAGCTGCTCAAATTGCCGTTCCCATGCATTTCCCGTTTACTATCGCACTGAAATCCCCCGTGAACAACAACAACAAAAAACAGCAAAACACAAGTGCGAAACGCCGATGGGAGCTCTAAAGACAGGAAGAAGGGTGCCACTTTCTTCCTGCTGCCCACCTTGATAGCTGCCAAGTGGCATCGGCGCTGGAGCAGTTGAGAGTAAAAGCTTCATGGAGACATAGGAGGACCGGTAACGCGGACGTGCCTCTCACACACAGGCCTTGCCTCACTGTTATCCAACTTGTTCAGTCTGCCTCCTGAGTTGTTGTGTGTTGGTGTAGTACCATAACGATGAACGTGTGCGCTGAATCGCCCTTCCCCCCCCCCCCCCTCTGAGCGTCTCAAGACCGTCATGTGCATGTGCTAATTTACCAGAGTGCAGCCATGCGGACATTTCGTTCCGTCTCAACATGCAGTTTTCTACTATGATTCACCTGAACGCTTCCATCTGCATCTCTCATTCACGCCTGAAGAATGAAAACACACACACTGAACCCCCACTACTTACCAAGGCGACATACACGAGGATCGATAGGAAACCAGTCAATCCTTTTGCGGTCATCACAACTACACATTCTCTTTGTTTGAGGGAGTGAGGCTCTTTTTTATCTCGCCTATTGCGACTTGTTGTGACAGATTACTCGTGTCTCTCTCTTTTTTTCTTTTTTTGGGTTCTCGTTGCATCGCATATTCGTCGAATAACGTCGTTGTGGCTTTCACCTCTGACCGCGGTTGTGTAATTTTTGTTTGTTTGTTTGTTTCTTTTTCTCTTTTGCGTATAGCAACTTTCCTTCAAAATGACCACCAAGCCAACATACGCTGATCTCGCACGGGCCCCTCCGAAGAAGGTGACACGCCGTAAGGAAGAGGCCGTCGCCTCCTCTGACTCCGATGATCCTTGGGCTCCTGAGCCATACCAGTACAAGCGCCCCAAAGCCCGCGTCGTGACGAGCGCGCTGTTTATGTGGGCCGAGGTCGCGAGCTTCTGCGAGCCCAAGGAGGTGTGCAAGCTCGAGACGGTGAGTGCCGATGTGCGACAGAGCATGCAGGAGTCCCGGAAAGGCACCAAGGTGATGAATCGGTACTGGAATGCGCAGTGGTCACGCCTGGTGTGGGGGGACGAGGAGATCCCAGCCGAGAAGAAGCTGTTGCTCCCGACAAGTCTGACGCGCAGCGAGGGAAAGAAGAATTGGAAGAAGGCCTACGTGGAGGAGTACCCCGCATGGGTGCAGCGCACATTTCAGGGTGTTGGTGTGCGCAACAACGCGACCAATGAGGCCAAGGTGCGGTTCCACGGGGAGCAGCTCAACAAGCGCTACACAGCGGAAGAGATGAAGCGGAGGGAGCTATCCGTTGAAGAGGCACTCTCCAAGGCGCAGAGTAAACGCGGCGTCGTGACGCTTGAGGGGGAGGAGGCGAGCGGCGAGGCTGGCGCCAGCGGCGCAAATGGTACGTCCGGGCTGAAGGGTGTGGCCGGCGCGGCGTCGCCCACTGGAAATGGCAAGCCACTGATTCGTGTGCCGGTGAAGGACCTTTCCCACGGCTACGAGCGCGCGGACTACAAGGACGACCCCCGCGCGGGCACCCGTAAAGGCAAGCACAAGAAGGGCGGAGATAAGAAATGGAGCGGCTTCGCCACACTTGAGGAGGACTATTAGTAGCCATGGTTATTCTGTCCCTTGTATTGGAGACACCGCAGACTGCGGTGATGAACAAGTGGCGCTGCCCTTGTTGCTATTGAATATATGCACGAGAACTGATCAACACCACGTGCCCCCTGGCGAAAAATAACAACAACAACATTGAACACGATGCCAGAGAAAAAAAAAAAAAAGACCATCAAAACCACCATGCTGTTCTTGGTCTGGCACAGACAAGACACTCCCTATCGTATTCTCAGCATCGACTTTTTTGTTTGTCTTGATTTGGCCTTTCCCTTGTTCCTTGCACTTCAGGCTGTATGACCTCAACAATTTTCTTTTTATTTGTTTGTTTGTTTTTTCATCTTAAATGGACGTAAGTTACCCCAAAACGCAATTTTAAAAATCGCGTATTGTTTTTGGTTTAGTCACTGTGTTCCGCTCACTGCTGGAGCAGCATCGGCGGAGACAAGTATTCAGTGCAGCACGACACATGAGTGAGTTTTGCCGTGAGCGTCATCTCCATTGTGCGCTACTCCGTCTCCCTTGATGTGCTCTTGCTGACCACCGTGACGTTCTGGCACGTCAATAGCCAGCACGTGAAAAGGGCAAACATATAACGAGAACGAGGACCGTTTCCCGAAATCCCTCTGTTTGTTCCGCTCTCGTCACGTCGCCCCCCCCCCCCCCGCCGCACAAGCCACATTCGTGCTCGTGTTGGTAACAGGTCTCAAATGTTCATAACTTGTCCTCCTTTTCTCGTCGCTCCTCATGGTTAAACACACTGCGCCATTTTCTCCTCTCGCGTTTTCCCCAATTTGACGCCTCACTAGTCGATGTTCACCTGCTAAAAAAAAAAAAAAAGAAGAATCAGTGCGCCAACAGAGTTTCCTTTTTCCACCGGGAGCACAGCAGCAATGCCCACCACTAGCACCAGCTGCGGCGTGGACAGTGACGCTGAGACGGTGTCAATTGACACGGCGTCTTCGTCTCCAACCCAGCCTGATGTGCTCAACGAATTCCTTCTTCGAATGACCAGGGCCGTGTTGCAGCACCCCGAGGTGGACACCTTGTACGTTGATGACGGCAATAGTGGACAAAACAAACGACGCATCTACAAGATGCTTCACGAACTCTTCACTCAGTGGCAGACACGTCAGAAGCGTGTCAAGGCTATACAGCTCAACACGCAGGCTCTCCAGCTCGTTGTGGAGCTGTGTGCGTGCGAGATACTCACGGCGGTGTACATGGCATCTGGCACACAAGGATTGGCGCGGGCAAGCTCTGCAAACGAGTTCATTGCACGTGCCCCGCTGCTTGCGATGGACACGGTCCGCAGCCGCCTCACTCGGCAAGGCAAATTCGTCCTTGCACCTGTCTTGGCGCAGGTTTTGGGACTCTCACGCCGATTAGACGAGGCACTTGCCCTCCACACACCACTCGGTGCCATCAACGCCGTCCACCTCGCCGCCCTAGCTGCCTCGCTGAGTCCTGGCAAAACACTGGCTGATGTCGCGCGTGCTGTGGCTCAGGCGTGCCTCGTTGACTGGCCACGACGCATGTCAAATGGCCCCATCAGGGATGAGGCGGTTGTGTGGACCGCCGTGCATCTTCTCAGTGCGGTATGGATGGAATGGGCTCTGCTGGACACGACGCACGACACCGCGTGGGGACGACTGAGCAGGCACGTCAGTAACCTTGCCCCACCCACGCCGGACGGTGCGATGAATGACACACACTTGACTGCAGTCTTTGCATCGCTGGCGCGTGCGATGGATGAGGAGCCACTGCTTCGACTTACCTTGTCTCGTGGACCAGATGCTGTCATGTCCTGCGACCTCCCTGCTCCCCGTGCGCCGAGTATCAGTGTGCACGACGCAGAAAGGAGCGAACCCGTTGCGTCTCACACAGACCGAGTACTCGAACCCACAGAGGCACATGCGCGCTCTTCCTCGGAGGACGGTACTCAGGATGATGAGGCGGGTGAGCAAGGCGTCGATCTGCGATTCTGGCGTGATCTTGCAAGCTAGCCAGGCAGGTGGGACGGTGTGAAGACGCACTGTCTTGTCTCTTGTTTTTCCTCTCAAGGCGCCCCCACGTGCTTCTTTTGTTGCATCACACTTTGTGTTTTTCACTTTTAACGCCCACCCAAATCGCAAGCGCAATGTAACACAAGCCACCAGGGGCACCGTCCACACCTTTCCGTTTTTTTTTCGTCCATACGGAGAGTTACGTTGCGTAGTACTCAGTGCTCCCAGTACACGTGATGCTTTGGAAGTTGCTCAATTCTCCTTGCCCTCATCACTTCGAATCCTTGCTCTGTCTGTCTGCCTGTCTCTCTCTCTTCTTGTCACCCCCTCACTATTCTCACTGCTCTCAGGCGTGTCAACACGGCACTGCTCACTATGGCATCGCTTGCCAATTTGGCACTGCGACGACGGTGCTTGTTTCTCGTGGACGTGGACTTCATGCGTCACGAGCACACGCACCTCACTCACTCTGACTCTCACCGTGCAGAGACGCAACAAGCGCTGCAGAGAGCTATCCACAAGGTAGCTGCCACCGTACCCGCTTCTGTCAATGAAGCTAACGCAGACCTTGTGACAAGTGTGCGTGATGCGGTAGGACAGCTCTCGCGGGCAGCAGCGGAACTTGGCGTAGACAACGTGGACATCAAGACGCTCTTTGCAAAGTGGGAAGACGCCATCGAATCGCTTCTCTTCTTTTTGGATCAGATGAGTGCAGGGGAAATGCGTAGCGGTGGCGTCGCATCCCCGCTCCTTGCTGATTGTGCTGCACTCGCAGAGGCTGTGAGACGCGGTCTGTGTGGAATCGTGACGGCCCTGCATGCCGATGGACAAACGTACTACGATGCACACGAGGACACTGACGCGTCCACACACGACCTCAGTCTGTGCACGGCCCGTGACAATCATTCCGCTACGGGGCGTGTTGCGTGTGCCTGGAGTATTGGCGCACCGGTCGCGGAAGATGTGTACGAGTTTTTCAATGCTGCGTTTACGACGTGAGTGGGGTTACCGATGGTTCCCTCGATATTGAATGTGTTGCAGTTGTTTCTCGTATGTCTTTTTTTCAGTGCTTGTTGGGGCGAATCACCAGAGCTGCCCCACAACAGGCCTAATCTTCTGTGGTGTAAGCGGCATATCTATTTCACAAGCACAGTGCAGCGATCGTGGGCTCGCCTTCACATCCTCTCTCCAATGGCCTCCACGCATTTGCTGGTACCATGAAACCTCATTTTTGGTACTCTGTCTTTGTTGCTTTTTTTTTTTTCACCTGACTATGGGATCCCTCCCCTCCTCCCGTCCAACATCATGTATGCTTCTCCTTATTTCTTATTTCTTTTGCGTGCTCTTTCTATTGGCATCATTGTCTTTCTGTCTGCCTCACTCCCCACGTTGCCTCTCTCTCCCTTGTTTTGTCCCCGAAGTCTACCGCTAACAACAACACTTATTCAACAAAAAAAAACTTCTTTTCCTTCACCTCCACTATCCATCATGGCTTCTCAAGCTCACGGTTGGGCCGCTCCCTCTGCCAAGGCCCCTCTCGCGCCGTTCACGTTCGAGCGTCGCGCGGTTGGACCTGAGGATGTGTCGATTGACATCGACTTCTGCGGTGTCTGCCACAGTGATGTGCACCAGGCTCGCGATGAGTGGGGTGGCTCCATCTTCCCTATGGTGCCTGGCCACGAGATCATTGGTCGCGTCACCGCCGTTGGCCCCAAGGTCACCAAGTTCAAGGTTGGCGACTGCGTCGGCGTCGGTTGCATGGTGGACTCGTGCATGGCATGCAAGCAGTGCAAGCGCGATGTGGAGCAGTACTGCGTCAAGGGTGCGTCCTTCACGTACAACAGCACTGCGATGGACCGCAAGACCCCCAACTACGGCGGCTACTCCGACCACGTTGTGGTTCGCGAGCACTTTGTGTGCCGCGTGCCCGACAATTTGGACCCATGCGCCGCGGCGCCGCTTCTGTGCGCTGGTGTGACGACCTTCTCCCCTCTTAACTACTGGGGCGTGACCAAGGGCAGCCGCGTTGGTGTTGTCGGCCTCGGTGGTCTTGGCCACATGGCCGTGAAGCTCGCCCACGCGATGGGTGCTGAGGTGACCGTCTTCACGACGTCTGCGAACAAGACGGATGCCGCCAAGAAGCTCGGTGCCGACCACGTCGTCGTCTCAAAGGATGCTGCTCAGATGAAGGCCGCCGCGGGCACGCTCGACGTCATTGTTGACACCGTCGGCGCCAGCCACGACCTGCAGCCCTACATTGACACCCTCGACGTCGACGGCAAGCTCGCGCTGGTCGGCATGCCCGAGCACGATCACCCTCCCTTCAACGCCAAGGCCGTCATCGCTGGTCGCAAGTCCATTGGTGGCTCGAACATTGGTGGCATTGCTGAGACCCAGCAGATGCTGGACTTCTGTGGCAAGCACAACATCACTGCTGATATTGAGAAGATCAACATTGACTACATCAATGAGGCATACGAGCGCATGCTGAAGAGCGACGTGCACTACCGCTTCGTCATCGACATGAAGTCCCTCAAGAAGGCGTAAACGCCAAGGCCGTGTGCTTGTGCGCGTACACACGGCGCGGCACCGTGACAGAGGTGCGCTCACTTTGCCAAGTCAAAAGCATCTCCCTCTCCCCCTCCTTTCTCTGCATATCAGGTGACGACGTTGTGTTCTCGTTTTGGTATTCATCGTGACGGAGCTTTTTTTTTTTCCTCTTCTTCTTGTTCTCTTCCTAATCAAAATCAAATCATCTTGCGTACAGCAAGGTACTGATAAAAAACGTATTTTCTTCTTTTCTCCCTTTTGTCTTTTCGGTAAACCATGTTATTTTGGAAATTATTTTTGAGATTGCAAACAGGAGTTAACCTGACACTGACGGAACTCACACTCAGGGTCTGTTGAAACCAGAGGGAGAAGGACAAGGGCAGAAACACAACCGCACGAGAAGAGAAGTGCGGCTGAATGTGTGACTCCCTAATCTTTTGGCTTCGGTTTCATGATGACTGGCTAGTTCTTCCTCGCGCCATTCTCAATACTTTTATGTCAATGTCCCGTTGTTTTCACTATTTCCCTCTCTCTCTATATATATGTCTTGCAGAAACGAAAGAAATAAAAACTAGCAGCAACAACAAAAAGGTTCCCGACGAACCGTACACAGCCTTCGTCACTCCTTCCTTTCTCTCTCCTCCTCACTCGCGTGAGGGTCGCCATTGTCACAGCATGCCGCGTTGCAGCTCAGTACCCGACTTGCGTCATCAATTCCACAATCTATCAAGTGGCGCAAACTCACTCGTACCCTCCCCCCCCCCCCCCCCATTGCCCTTCTATTCTCTCTTTCCGTCTCTCTCTCTCTCTCCATGTGTCGGCGCAGTAGTCACTTTTCGCGTCCGACAAGCTCATTCTCTCGCAAAGTCCAAATCTTTTTTTCACGTCCTACTTAAGACCAGAAAAACAAAATGATGCGCCGTGTCTCCACCCGTATTGCCGGTCTCTGCGCCGTGTCTGCCCAGACGCAGACCCGCCAGCTGCACTTCCCCATCACCGCCCCTCCGATTGAGATTGACTACCTCGACTCCGACCCTCTGGAGTACGCCGTCCGCACCGAGGCGCGTAAGTGGGGCTTCGACGATATGCAGTACATGCGCGAGCTCGCCTTTGTCCGCATCAAGGAAAACCCCACCGTCGGCCAGTTCCGCGAGATGACGCCCGATGAGCGCCGCGACATGTTCTGGGGTAGTGACCGTCAGGACTTCTTCCGCCACCTCACCAACGTCGTCACCGGCGCCCCCGAGCACCTCTACCACCGTGGCTGGTAAAATCGTCAGCATGCCTTGTTTCTCACCCATTTTTTCTTTTTGAGTCAGTGGCTCTCTTCGTGTGTCCCTCTTCTGCTTTTAGGCTTCGGCCGTGATCGCGCTGACGATTGACGCGCTGTCCACGTCGCAACGCACTAAAACAAAAGATACAGAGAGCCACCATCAAAAGAAAAGAAAAAGAGAAATGAGACTCAAACAATCAAATAAACAAACAAACAAAAAACTTGTAGTATGATAAAAAGGACTGTAAGGGGCTCACGTGAACCGGCATACATAAATGGGTGATGAGCAGCAAAACGACGAGAAAAACAAGCCGCCTTCCCATTCATGTTAGTTTTTGTTTTTTTCGTGTTGTCCCCATGTAGTCATGGCTTGTGGTCTGTACGCAATGATTCGTTCTCTGTCCATCCTAGTAGTGGAACCTCGTTTGACAACGCTTCAGCGCAGCCAGTAGTTCTTGTTTCCCCCCTCTTCTTTGTTTATATTTTCTTCTTGACTTGTAGTATGCAACCACAAAGAAACAAAATGAACAAAAAACTGGAAATGAATACCGCCATGCAGGGCCACAGAATACTGAGTCCTTGCCCTCTGCAATGCGGATTGTGTACACTGCATCGTATATGAATGGTGTCGTGGCGTTGTCCAAGTGGAAGCAGTAAAACAGCCCTCGCTCCTACTTGCTTCGTCGAGCTGTGTCTTACACATGGATGTTGGCGTACAAGGTCGGAACGGGGTAGCTTTCAATACTCTCTGCTGATGTCGAGTCAATGCTTCCTTTGTGTTCCCTCCTCCAAAGTCTCACCCAGAAGTGGACAAACTATCCCATGCGGCACGCAGAAGGTGTCCAACGCCGCCACGACTCATGCGTGTTTGTCCCCCGCTCGCACACATGAAATCTCCGATTTAACCCTTTCCTTGTAATCTACCCCCCCCCCCCTCCCTCTCTCACTCTCTCACTCTCCCTCCGTGCATACATTGCGTCCTCCTTGTGCCTCTTCTGGGCTCTTCAATATATTGCTGCAGTGTGAAAGACAGACAAACAGGAACCTACACATACACTGAATATTTCACCTACGATCACAAATCAAACCAATATATATATATATATATATATAGCCTTAGCGTTGCAAGCTTTGCTTTCGTCTTTTCTTCTCCCTTTTTTTTTCTTGCTGGCTTTCGACGACTTCGCAGGTTCCCCCCCCCCCCCCACACACACACACAAGCAGACCCACCTGTTGAAACGATGCGCTCCCACACGCGCTTTTGCGTTGTGGTGCCGCTCTTGCTGCTCCTCTCACTGGCCTATGCCGAGGCGTCGTGGTACGAAGCTGTCACGACGCCGTTCCTTCGCGTCCCATTTTCGATTGCGGACGTCGGTCCGTGTGTGAACGGCGGAACCTGGGATGGCGTGACGTGCACATGCCCCGTGTATTACACTGGCGAAACGTGTGCACAGCGGCAATGCCCCAACTCGATGGGTGGGACAGGTGAGTATCACATACTCCCCGTCAATCCAGACACAATGCTCTGTGACTCCTGCGACACAAAGAACTACGATGGTCTGAACTGCCAAATGTGCCAGAGGGATGAGTCCTGCCGTGCCTACGGCTCTGATGCTCGCTGCGATCGTGGGGTTGTCGTCAAGGGCAACAACAAGCACTTCCAGTGCGGCTTGCAGAATGAGTTCTTTCTCAATTTGATGGGCGACGGGAAGCGGAACATCACGGCGGACATTGTCCTCGACTGCGCCACTGAAGATGGAGAGGTTTTCGGGGCGAAGGAGAATGGACAGTGCAGCATGGCCATTTATCGCATAGAGCCGGACAATGAATATGTGGACCCCTTTTTTCGCTGCCGCGCGTCCCGCTGCTCGATGGTGCTGGAGGACAAGGAGAAGGAGCACAGCGCAGACCAGCCAGAGAAGGAGACAAAGCGGGAGCGCATCTTCCGAGTCGTGCGCGTGGGTGGCCAAATTACACTCGTCGTGCTTTGCACGCTACTGACACTACTGGGCACGTGCTCGAAACAGCTTGGCTTCCGCCGGATGAAGTACGTCACCGCGACTTTGGCGTTGCTCATCGTGTTGGTGGTCACATCCTACATCATCTTGACTGCACTCAGCATGCAGACCGCCCCACTGGAGCAAACTGTTGTCTACGAGTGTCGGGAGACGCGATGTGCGTGCGCAGAGGACGCACCGCGCCGGTACGAGCCCATTTGCTCCGAGTCTGCGATTCTGAACAACACCATTCTACCCGCTGTGCGTAACAGCATCCGCATTCGCTGCGGCACCACTGACGGCGCCTGCACGCTGACCTTGACCGATCTCACCCTCATGTTTGATGCGCAGTGCAGAGCATCGGAGTGTGTGAATGAGGAGGAATTTCCAGATGGACCCCCGCCGGACCCTTCCGTCGTCAAGCATCAGCGCTACATGACTGCCCTGTTTGTCTTAGCTGTCCTTGCATGCGGTGGCGTTGTCGTGCACTGGTACTACGCCCGAGCCCGCTCCAAGGAGCGCGCGAGGAACTTTCTGATTCTCTTCAACGTCCCCGCAGCCTCCGGTCGTGCGGATGTGAGTGGAGGCGCAACCGAAGACGGACAGGGAGACGACGAGCTCGACGTGGCGGACGAAGAGGGCCCCCTGCTGGGAAACGGCGGCTCGCCTCAAAGCGCTGTGTCGATTCGGGAGAGCGTTTACCGCCGCGTGGCGGCCCTCTCTGCTGACGAGCAGAGCGAGGTTCAGCGTGTACGAGACTTGAACAGCAGCCCGCTGGATCTCTCCGTCTCTGGTCTTCACTACACCTTGATTGGGCCGTGCCTGGCCGGTCGCGAGGAGGCGGCGCCACGGGTGATTCTTGACAACATCAACTTCTCCATCCGATCGGGCGAGGTACTCGCTATCATGGGCCCTTCCGGTGCGGGCAAGACGTCTCTGCTGGACCTTCTTTCTGCGCGCACCAAGGCGGGGCACGTTAATGGGGAGATTGCCCTCAACGGCACCTCCGTCACCATTTCCCGGCACACCTCCTCACAGTACCGTAATCTGATTGGCTACGTATCCCAGGAGGACACGCTGCTGCCTGCCCTCACGGTGCGTCAGACCATCGAGTACGCAGCCCGCCTGAAGCTGCCGCAAGCCTTCTCTCACAACACAATTGACCGCATCGTGACGCAGGTGATTGAAAGGATGCGTCTGCAGCTCTGCGCCAACACACTAGTCGGCAATGGTAGCAACATTCGCGGCATCAGTGGTGGTGAGCGGCGGCGTGTGTCGATCGCAGTGGAGCTGCTCGCCAATCCACGCATTCTCTTCCTCGACGAACCGACGAGTGGACTCGATGCAGTGAGTGCGCGTCACGTCACGGAGGCAGTCGTCGAGTTGGCAAAAGACTCGCCCATGCGGAGCTACGCACCGTACTACTTCTCGTTCCGCCCCATCGTCATTTTCAGCATCCACCAGCCCTCCACGGAGATCTACAACCTCTTCGACCAGATCCTTTTGCTCTCGCATGGCGTGAGCGTCTACGGTGGGCCTGCACGTGGTGCGGCGGCCACGCTGGAAACCCGCGTGAAGACTGCGCTTGGCCCGACCCGACGCGTGCCCTCTCACACGGAGGACCCCAACCCTGCCGAGTACCTCATGCGCCTCGAGGAGTACCTCGATGACGGCGCACGGACAGAGCTGCAGCAGGAGGACATCGCCTGCAACCGTGACCGCCGCACACAAAGAGAGGCCGTCGCCTACCTCTCTGCCACCACCCAAGACATGACCACACCAACACGAGAACAGCAGCAGCCGGAGCAGTCATCGCCGTCACCGGGACGTGCCGTTGGTGGTGGCGCACACGTCACCTTTTCCAGCGCACCCGCGCAGGTCGACGGCGCGTCCATCATGGAGACCAGCTCTGGATTTCGCATATACTACGCCAATGTGTACCAGCAGCTGGCCATTCTCACCTCGCGCGCGACATCGTGCCTGATTGGATCATTTCACCTCGTGGTGTGTCACGCGGCTGTCGTGGCGTGCATGGCCTCACTCATGTCGTTTCTCTATAAGGAGCAAGACCTTGACCTGCCTGGTGCGCTGAACCGCGCTGGCAGCTCGTCTTTTTTGCTTCTCGTCACGGCTTTTGTCTCTCTGAGCTGCCTCGAGCAGCTCATCGTGGAGCGTAAGCTGTTCATTGTGGAGCGCGAAAATGGCTTCTACGTCACCTTCTCTTACCTCATGTCTAAGGTGCTTGTCGATATTGTGCCCTTGCGGGTCATCCCGTCCGTGGTGCTCTCGTCCATCATCTACTACCCCATGGGCTTTCGCACAGACAGCGGCACACACTTTTACTGGTTCATTCTTGTCATTGTGCTTTTCTCGGTGTGCCAGACGCTGATTGTCTTCTGCATCGGCATCGTCGCTGGCAGTTTTGGCTCCGCAGCGCTGATCAGCAGCGTTATCATTCTGTGGAACTTCGTGTTCGGCGGCGCACTTGTGCAGGCTCAAACCATCCCAGCCGCGTTGAAGCCGTTCCAGAGCGTCTCTCCCTTCTTTCTCGCGTTCGAGTCTCTCCTCGTCAATGAGCTGGATGGTCAAGCCTGTGTGTTCTCGCCAACAGATGAGACTGGAAAAGAGTCCGCAGCGCGTATTCCTATCATGTGTGTGCAATACCTGGCCAACATTGGGCTGCAGCCTGAGCGGTTTGCGTCTGACGTTATGCAGCTGACCCTGTACTGCTTCTTGTTCCTGATCTTGGCGTGGGTGCTGCTCGGGACGTGCACGAAGCTCATTCGATAAAGAGATGAGAAGAGAATGACAATTCGACAGAACGCTGTCCTTCACTGCGGCGAAACAAACAAACAAAAAGATAGGCGGACGAATAAACTGAGCCCCCCCCCCCCCCCCGCTCGCAGCGTGACGCACTTGTCAGCTATGTGCTGCTCTTCTTTTGTTTTGTTTCGCTATCTTTTGGGTTCAGGCGCCGTTTGTCCCATACTGTATCACTGTGAGTGAGAGCATCCTCGTTTTCTCTTCATTGCTTTTTTGTCTTTTTTTTTGTCTCGTGCTTCTTCCGGAGACGCGTTGCTTCTCATGTTGCTTTCTCTTTGCGTTGTCTTCACTCCTTGTTCTACCTGTTTTCTTTTTGATTGTTTATTTTGTGTCGACTACCACGTGCTGTTGTCGACTCTCATCACTGTGCGCTGTACACCACAACGCACACTGGTACCTTTTACTGGATGTCTACGCGACCACCATATACCACGCTGATCGCACAAGCACACAAAGCAGGTAAAGAACAAACAGGAAACAATATCCGAGTGCATGCCATGCGAGACCTGCATTAAAGTCAGCTGTCCGCACCAAATTCATGGTGAGGAACGGGCACACCGAAACCGAATAGGTCGTGCGAAATGTGCGACAGCCTGCTCACGGGCAACAGCTTCCTCGGTACCACACACGGGTGGCTTACAAGCGCGGATAGTGACGGTTCTTCTCGTTCTACACTGTGGCCATTCGATCTCTTTTTTTTTTTCGCTAGACAGATATCATGTTCTCCATCTCCCCTCCACACACACACACACAGCTTTTATCCACTCTGTCCCTTCTTCTCCTCTCTCTCTCTGTTCTGACGATCTTCACTTCACAATCAATACACTGTCACTCAACATTCTTGAAGGTGCTGACACATTCCTCTTTCAACATTTGCTTCTTTTGTTTCTGCCGTCACTTCTGGCACTGCTGTGTCTGCGTGTCAACGCCCACCAAGAAGGAGTTGCTGCAGTGACGAGGGGGATCAGAACCTATGGATCAGGGTGAACGGGATGTCCCCGTACGCTTCACCACGCCGCTTGACAATGACTTTCAATGGTTTAACTTGTACATGCGGCAGTTCGGTTCAAGTGCCTACCCGCCTCCGATGCCAAAGAATCCGAGCACAACCAACGCACAGTTCCCCACGCAACGCGACGTGGCTGTGCTGATGGCCAACGACAAGGTGCACAAGGCGGCCGCGATGCCTGGCAAGAAGCCAGATGGCAATGCTGACACCAACAACATGAATGACTCTGAGGATGATGAGGCTGACCACGCTGGTGGCCGTTCCCGAGAGCGCCTGAGCACGCTCGGGACGCTGACCGACCTGCTCGCCGCGGACGATCTTTTCTCGCCCAACTTTTTTGACTTTCTCCACGGCCCGGATGGGACGCAGAATGAACTGTTTGAGGTGCTTCTCTCCCCACGGAGTCAGCGCGCACTGACTGACCAGTCTTCGGCCTACGGCTCGTCACGACGGCAATCCATGTTCAGTGATAGTGCCTTGTTTTCAGCGGCCACCTCCCTGGCCGGCGGGACGGCGGAGGGGGACATGGTGATGATGCCGAGCTCCGTTCACCCAGGCAACCCACACGGCCTCCCACGGGAAGTCTTCAACATCCAGAGCGAGGCGTGGACACTGCTTCTCGACAACCGCGCCTTGGCGTGGCTTCAGCGGGAGGCGGCGGAGAAGGGCAAAAGTGCGTCGATGGTGCGTCTTCAGCTGCTTCAGGTTGCGACTGGCTCCTCGTTTGCGAACAACGGGCACTTTGTGCGTGATCTCGTCCAAGGCGGCGGTCATCTGACGAGCCAACAGCCCGCCCTGCTCACCACGGAGCAGTCGTTTCAGCGTGTGTATGAGAGCTTCTCCCCGTTCTTCGCCATTCTCTCTCCACCTGCGCAAGTCAAAAAGCTGAAAGACAACTACCATAAGGGCGTGCGCGCGCAGAAATCAGGGCGACGTGGACCCGTTGCCGACCTCGTTGGCCTCCCCATTTTCAGCCAGTATGCGACGTGGCGCGAGGCGTATGAGCATCGCAAAGTTTGGCCTTGTACACCGTTTAGCTTTTTTCTCATTCGCGATCAGAGCTACAATTACGCGAACATATCGGCCATCTTTGTCCTCATCAACGTCATCAAGGCGCACATGCACCGTCACTCCGCCCAATGCGCTGAGACGGCGACGGCGACTGTGGACGTGCAGACCGCTGGCAACATGCTCTCACAAGCCCGCACTGCACGGCATCAGGTCGCGATTCAGCGGCAGCTGTGCCCGTACCGCGTCATGGAGCAAATGACGGAAAACCTCATCATCGCATTCGAAAACAGCGACGCGAAGAACGCGTTGACCATGGTGTCCAATGTCTGCCGATTCCTCACCGACTGCGCGCTCGACCAAGAGACAGCGGCGCGTTTTCTCGATCGCAGTGCTCTCCTGCGTCAGGCGGAGTTCAAGGTACCCGGGCTTAATGTGGTGGACTCGAATGTGACTCGCGGCGACGCCGACCCGTCGCGGCACCACGGTGTGGCAGACGGTGCGCGTGACGACGACAATGAGGACATGGACACACAAGACGAGAGCGACGCCGGCGCGCTGGAAATGCTGTTTGCGCTGCGGCACTTTGGCGAGGCCGAGTTTCACGCCCTCTTCGACCTCACCACCTGGTTCTTGGACGCAGCGACGGCGAACTCGCGCGTGCCGGTTGACCAGACGCTGTGCCCGCCACCTCGTCTCTCCGTGCATCCAGGACAGGTGGGCGGCATGACCTTCACCATCAACGATCTCTCCGCGTCCTCTCCGGCGGCCAGCTCGCTGTCTGTGGGCAGCGCGCAGAGTCGCCAGACATGGGGTCGTCAACGAGGCGTTGGCGGCGTGGGAGCTGAGTCCGCCAACAGCTCCCCGCGGCTCCCTGCCCTCTCCCCGCGGAACGGACCCACACCGCCCTCCCCGGCAGCGGCTGGCGGCACGTCTGGAAATGCGAATGCCACGGGACCTTCCACGGGACACCACGTCCCGCGCGAACATCGGTACATACCGGGCCGTCATCAACAGCACCGCGCTGTTGCCTCACTCGTCGAGGCACTCGCCCGCTTTGAAATGCGTCGCGAGCAGCTCCTGAACGCCAAAGCGGCTTTGCCCTCTGTCCCCCGTACATCTCGTGCTGGCGGTGGCAGTCTTGCAAATGGGCCCGTAGCGCACTCGTCCTTCTCGGTGGCGTCTAACGCGGCCGGTCCGGGCGGCCTTGAGGACCGCACCGCGCTGGCCCACTCCAGTTCCCGCACTGACGGCGGCGCCGCTGTTGATCCGTTTGCTGAGCTACCCAGCGCTGCAGGGGGAGGAGGCGCGAGTCGCGGCTCGAATGGGAATCGCAGCCACCCGAGTACGAGCCGAACCATCACGGATAAGCAAGGGGTTGCTGACGCGTTTCCGTCGACACCACCGCCGCTCGATGAGGTCGGTGCCATGGATCCACTCGGCCCCATGAACAACACGACGCCGAACGACAGCAGCGGGCTGAACGAGGCCACCACAGTCCTGGCCTCTCCACTCATTATCTTGTCAACCTACATTCGCCTTCACGGTGCGGCGTGGTTGAAGAATCTGCTGGATCGTCTCTTTAACGTGCTCAGGCGGGAGAGCGTGCTTCTGTATGTGAATCGCCTTGACTTGGAGGCGTCGACAAGCGGGCACAGCTACGGCGTGGGTCAGTCACGACGCTCGTCAACCATGTGCGCGTCGCCTGTCGGCCACGCAAGCGTGCACACGGCGGCCTCGCCCGTGCCTGGCCTGGCTACCCAGAACCTCCTTGACGGCTGTGAGGCCCGCATGGAGCGGCTGGAGGACTTGATCTCGCAAGACATTCAGTACGCCATGAATGAGTTCCTCAGCGCGCTGCATGGACGCCGTTCCGCGACGCGACTGCCTCAGGGGATTACGACACTCATCACGCAGTTCTGCTCCACCGTGCATCTCCACCTCCTGCGGGACGTGCTGGTGTCGTCTCATGAAGGGCACGAGGGACGTCCCGGCAGCGCGGCACACCGTGTGGCAGAGCAGGTGCACACCCTCAAGCAGAAGCGCATGACCGCGAAAACGGTTGCCAACGATATCCACTCCAACCAGAGCCTGGACCAGCTTCTTCTCAGCATTGAGCAATACCGCCTCGCCAAGTTCCTGCTCTTTGACACGTGGATTCTCCCAGCTCTGAACAACGCGGTCGCACTCGGCCACTTGCCAGACAACGCCCCGCTGCACCTTCGCTGGAACACTGACGCCTTTGCACGCTACTTGAAGATTCTGGTCAACGCTCCCTTCACGGCGGCGAAGCATCGGTTCGGCCAGACGAGTGCCTCCACAGCGGGGTCGGCCTCTCCACTTAACAAGTCACCCGCCAACCCTTCTTCTCCGGGTGCGGCGACGCCCTCCATGTCTCCCACGCGCGTCAACTCACAGACCCGCAGCCCGCGCGCGACCTCCACCGCGTCCCCAAGCGCGGGCGGCACAACGACGACGACGACGAATGGCCGCAAGAAGCGAGCCACCAAGGCTTCCATGGCCCCGCCTGATCAAATGGTGCTGCCACCCTACATCACGGGCGTCTACGATGTGTCCTCTGGCTGCCTCGTGCGCCTGCACAACCCCGCCGCCGCGACATCTAGCCCCACCCCGGCAGGCGCTGCTATGTCACCCGGCTTCGCCGGGCTGGACACCAGCGGGATGGCGCTGAACGGGTCGTTGATGCAATCCTCGCGTGAGGTCTCCGTGACCCTCCCGACAATGGCAACATCACGCACAATGATCCCGCGCGGGGTGAGCCACTCCAATTCGATCTCCCTGAGGCCTGGTGGCCGATCGGGTGACAAAAGCAAGGACACCTTCGCGGTGATGGACAGTGCGCCGTGGGAGCTTCTCTCCCCCACGCTGCAATCCCTCAACGAGGTGCTTGGCATTGTTGGCTACGACCCGGATGATGACATGGCCGCGTTTCAAGCCCAAAGAGCCACTGCCGGCATGGACGAGAACTGTGCGATGCGTGTGCTCGACTTTTTCTGCCAGCGCATCAGTACAGAGGCCACTAGCAACGTGGTGGTGTCGGAATTCGAGGTGCTGCCATCGGTCGCGACCGGTTGCATTGAGAAGATCTTCGACTTTGTGGCGGGCAAACACCCATTGGTGGAGCAGGCGATGGACGCCAAGGTGCTGCCAGCGTCATTTTCTTTTTCGCCTTACCTGTCCGCCCTGACCGGCGTGTTGCTGCACCCAATGACGGCATCCCAGGCGCTGGACAACGTGTACAACAACAGCAAACGCTTTTACGACACTCTCATGCGTCCCGTCGAGGATGAGACGATGCTGCGATTGGTGTCAGCGCTTGTTGTTGACCAGGGTGGGGCCGCCTTGGTGGACTGCAACGCACTCACCCCTCTGCTCGCCTCTCAGCGCACGGAGGCGGCGACCTTCCGCGGCAGGCAGCGCCCGACCTCCGCGGACTCGACTGTCGGCGGGGCATCGCTGGCCTCAAAGTACGACGAGGAGGTGCGCAAGTTGGTGCGATGTAAAACATTTCTGACGACCGGTGCGCACGCGCGACAACCCGTGACCGGCTTATCCTACGCGGACCAGATTGGGCGGATGGCGTCGCAGGCGGGCCCAATCAACCCCAAGACGATTCTGGAGGCCGGCAGAGCACGCGTGATGGAGGAGGCCTCGTTTGTGCCAACGTGCTTCGACTTGTGGTGGCGCAGTATGACGCTGGCAATGACGGTGAAGGTCATCACCGTGTTGGCAGAGTGCAGCTCTGTCCAGTCCGACAACTTTTTGCAGTGGTGCCAGCAGAAGATCGAAGGCAACAAGCGAGAATACCGTCTCTTGACCGACGCGTTTGTCCGCGACAAGGGAGGCGAAACCATCACGGACGCGGATGCACTCAAAGAACTCGAGAGCGGAGCAGCGGGCAGCCCCATGATGCGCAAGAGTATGAGCCGTTCTAAAGCGGGGAACATGAGTGCGGCGACAGCGAAGCGAACGCGGAATGCGGCTAAAGGCAACACAACAAAGAGCCAGAAGAAGTCCAAAAAGAAGAAGACGGCTACTGCCGCTGCAGCAAGCGGAGCCGCAGCGCCTTAGAGTTCTTACTGGCCCGAGACAACAGCGAGACAACCCTTTTGGTTTCTCACATTTGTTTTTCTTCTCTTTTTTTTTTACTAGCTGATGTATAGGCACGGCGCATCTCATATTTGTAGCTCGCCCTCCTTTCTTTTATTATTATTCTGTGACCCCTCCTTTGCTTCCACAAGGTTCATTTGAGTTCTACGAGCTCGACTACTTTCTGTTATCTCGCCTGCCCTGCTGCCACATGTCTGGGAGCACTTGCGCGAGAACAAGTGATCATCACGGACACGTGACAGCCTCGCCACACATGATGAAGTTTCCCACTGACAAATACTTTTGGTAGAAACTCTCTTTTTCTGCAGTCTTCACTCTCCCTTCTTTTCTTCCACACCTCTCTTCACATCCACACGCGTTTATTCGCATCGTGAGAGAAACGCACATCTGTCACGTCATTTACCACGGTCACGTGGATTCGTTTCCGCCTTTTTTTTTTGTGTTTCTTTGTATTATTTGCCGCCACGCTCGCGCACTGAGCCAAAGTGACGCGCATGGCTCTTCTGTGAGTGAGTCCCGCCAAGAACAGACGCCTACCACGCGGCCGCTGAAGACCCTCTCGAGGGTCGCCGTGCGTGATGAACACACCACGCGCGCCTGGCACAAGCGTCGGCTCCCGCACCCCACGCACAGCGCGACGGGCACCGCAAACCCCGCATACGCCTGGCCGTGCTCCAGTGACGGCGCGACCTTCCGGCCCGACCTCGTCCGCTGAACCGACGCCGCGGTCTGCTGTGAAGCAGAGGGGGAGCGTATTCGATCGGCTGACGACAGGCATCGCACCCTCCGCAGCCTCCCGGTATATCCCCGTGCACAGCTCCCGCAAGATCTCATGGACACCGCGATCTCCTACCAGACAGGCGACGGTGTCCTGTGCGGAGCCAACCGCCTCAACGGAAGCTAAGCCGGCTCAGCCGACCCCGCAGACCGCACGGCCTCGGCAACCGCTCTACACCCCTCCACTCCCCGCCTCTCACTACCAACACCGTCGGAGCCAGCCGTTGACGAGCACCGCGAAGAACACACTTGATGCACAGCCAAGCCAGCTTGGTCTCTCGCACAAGGATGGGCGGAATAATAATAGGGTCGCTTCTAGCCAGCACGTGAAGGGCCTGGTCTCCGGTGACCGTCAATACTCCCCTGATCCTTCACCGCCACCCAGTCATGAGACTCACCTCGAGCCACGCGTTGCCGAGGACAAGGCAGGCGCCGTAGCTGACAGTGCGGCTCCCACTGCGGACGCCAAGACGGTGGCTGTCGAAAGCTTGCCGTGTTCGCCACGACAAGAGGCGTCGCCGCAGCCACGAACCACCAAAATCGTTCGCAAGGAGCCACCTCAACGTGTGGTCGCCTCCCTCGCACGAGAGCCACCACGACGAGCGCCTGACGACGCTGAAGGTCCCGCCGCGACCGACTCCAAGGCCACTCCACACACAAATTCAGGCACAGCGCGGCCGGCTTCCGCAGTGCCAGACTCTCCCTTGCTTGCACAGTCGCGTCCGGTGCCGCTGGCGGGGGCACACCCTGCCGCGGACGAGGGCAGCGTGGTACTATCCGTGTCCATCCGCTCGCAAAGCCCTCACTTTTTCTTTGTGGAGAGCCCCATTGGCTCGCGACCGTTGCCGTCGCCCCCGGCGACATCACCCGCCCGTGCGCCGGTGAGTGTGCCGGAAGAGACCCATCAGATCTACGCGCTGCTAGACGCCGATGGCGACGGCGTTGTTTCCGCAGATGACGTCTATTCTTTTTGTTTTCTCCACGCTGACAGCCTTCTGTCAGTCACTGGTCATCATCTGGAGAGTTTGCTGGATGCGTCTCTGTGTGAAGACGATGACTCCAGTACAGCCAGCACGACGACGCTCCGCAGTGCCCTGTCTCAATGGCGACGCGATGCGACACCGGTAACCATTGAGGATGCTGTGTCGGCCGTGCTGCTGCTTGCCACGCACGTTGATAGCGGCAATGCCATTCGCGAGGACTGCATTGAGAGGGCGTTGGAGAGGTTCCTGCATTTCTCGACAACCGCCCCAGCCAAGGCTGCTCCAGATCCTGCTCGCAGTGCGGAAATCGGCAGGTGCTCAGAAGAGCGCCGCGAGCACGCACGGGTGCGACGGATGTCGTGTGCGAGTACGCGTGGGGGAGAGAGTGTCACCGATGCCGAAGGTGTGTTGCGCCAGGCGCCGAATTCACCATGCCCGGAGTCACACGAATCCGTGATTTCCTTGTCCGTCGGGAGCTGGGGTGCGGAGAGCACGCGAGCCTTGCTGCGCTCGATCCAGTTTCGCGAAATCACGTTTGTCCCAGCACACATGACACTCACCGCACTCGCCCAGTTGATGCAGGCAGGACGCAGCCTGACCACCGCGTCGAGCGTCGTCTACGCGCGTCGGTGTGACCTTGTCGCACAGGTGCGGGCACAGCTCCGTCAGGCACAGGACATCGGGTTTGCGCTGACGCATCTCAGCGAGGCCCTTGCGGTTCCACTGCTGCTCCACGGCCTGGTGCGCCACTTGGAAACACTCGATGCATGCCAGCACGACTTGCGTAGCGAGCAACTGCCTCTGGCGAGCCCGCTGCGACCCGTGGCGTGGCGTCTCGTGTTCTGTGCCGCAGCGATACATCACGTTGGCATCGCGTCGCAGGGCACCACCGAAGCCACATCACACTGGCGTGAGTGGTCGTACGGTGTCATGCGCTGGTTCGGCGATCTGGTTTTGACACTGATGTGCTATGTGTGCAGGTGGGGCGGAGTGACGATGACCGAGGCTTACACACAATCACACACCGGTGCCGGCCTCCAGTCAGCGAGCTCACCGACTTTCCGTCGCGGCCAGTTTCCTCGACACGCTGTGCCACTGTGTGAAGCGGGTGTTGTTTCGTCACGCGCTTTAGCCGCGATCCCTCGAGTTCTAGAGCTGGCCGACAAGCACAGTGCCGAGTTTCTTTTTCAGGCTCTGTCACGCTCTGTCTCTGCCGCGAACGCACCAGCACTCGCCGTGTGTGTGCCCTACCTCTGTGTCTTCCGCTCCGCCAGTGACGTGGACCGACTGGCGCTCTTCTTCGCTTCCCGTCCATGTCTGCCTCAGACAGCCGCGCCCAGTTGGATGACCAATCACCGCGTTGCCGGTTTTGTTGCGGTTCTGGCCGCGTGCGTGGTGGGTTGGGCGGCGGCGCGGCTTTGGCTGGTGTACTGTTTAATGTGGCTTCTTGCCTTGCTGTGGCACAGCCGACGACACTGGCGAGCGGCACTGGCGGCCCTCTGGGTTTTATCACCCTACTACGCAGCTGTGGAGGATGGCTCTGCGTCTCCAGAGATGTGTGCGCGGCGCTTGGTCAGCCTTCACGGCAAACGTCGCACCGCGCTGTGGGCACAGGCGGTACCTTTCCGCTTGACGTGGCCGCTACAGAGGTCGATGCCGTCGCCGGCAACCCTCGCCTTGCAGCTGGCACAGCAAAGTGAGTGGTGGCTGCTGGATGCACTACCGTATTTCGGGCTTCCAACCGATCACAGTGTGCCAAATATGGATGACGCTCACTCTGCTGCGAAGGGTAGAAGTGAGGCGAGCCGCATTCGGTGCAGACATCTCTATCACACCCCGATGAGCGTCTACTTGGGGCTTGCCGTGGCGTACGCCCTGCAGCGGACAGCACTGCCTTCGACAGAGCACACTTGTGCAAACGGACAAGATATTCTGTGGAGATGTCTCAACAGCCTCATCCTTGTGCCTACGCTCAAACTGAATTCGGCATCGACACTGCCTGCGGAGGCGCCTCTGTCTAACGGAATGAATGCCACCCTGGAGGAGGTGGACGTTCTGTCTGATGCCCGCTTTCAGCGCACACGCGCCGCCGCGGTTGACCTTGTTAAGCGCACGCTCGCCAATCCAGCTTCTTTGACTAACGCAACCGCTCAGCAGGCCTTCGCAGAGTCTGTGCACGCGCTTTTTGATTCAGAGAGGGCTTCTGCGCTGCCGCAGATCGACATCTCAGAGCAGATGTCTTGGGCTGCTTTGGATACTGAATCTCCTTTGTCAACCGCGTTCCGAACGCTACTCGCTGACAGTGACGCTGTGTGTGTCACCGCTGCGCTGGACATACGCCCATTCCGTTTCCAATGCCTCTGGCGCCGTGATCAGCGTGAGTGTGTCGCCTTGTTTGCCTGCGCACTGTTCTTGTTCTCACCCACGGCAGCGGTCAAGACGGCGTCTGATCTGCAGTATCACGCCGAGCTTCTGCGCCTTCTCATCGCGGCCTCACTGGTGGCGAGCGTGCCACGCGTTGGCATGACCGATAGGTCCCGGCATTGGGCGGATGTGCAACAAGCCTGCGCTCAGCTAAAGACAGTGAGACGTGATATGTTAGCTTGCCTCGCTCGTGGTGAACCTCTCGAGGCTCACGCGGTTGTATCCGCTCAAAGTATTCTTTCTCGTTGTTTGCCCGTCACGCCTTGGGAGACAGACTCCTGGTAGGCCCATTCCCTTCCCTACGTGTACGGACACATTTTGTTTTATTTATTTCTCTATTCTGTGCCTTTTCGTACCTTGACTCGACTGACACACAGGCCAACAACCATGTGCAACAGAGAGAAGAAGAAGAAGAAAAAAAAAAGCGACCAATGCATGGTACCGCGTCGCAGAACGCGTAAATGGCTTGATGCCGCGGCACCTCAACGCCCACGAATAATACATGTTTTCATAAGTGCACCAGCAATCGGTGTCCTCACGACGTGTGCTTCACCATTGCTACCACTTTTTTTTTGTCTCACCCCTTCTCTCCGCCATATACTCTCATTTGTGACTATCCTCACTCACGTTCTCATTCTCTCTCTCTCTCTCTCTGTCTCTGTCTCCGGCACACACATAGACACACTCACACGAAGATACTACTGGGTATTCCCTTTGACCTCAAGCCCCTTTTAGTCACAGTTCGCCCAGCCCCATCACGCCAGAAGGACGTATCATCAGCGAGCACGCGGCACAATGCAAACACCTCCGCCAGTATGTGACGATGACAGCACGTCATCGCGTGTCGCAACCGATGAGACAACGACAGATCTCCTGTCCTGGATCATTGACGCGTTCAAAAAGGCCCTTCGCGCACGAAGTGAGGACCTCTTTATGGCTCAAGGTGACATGGCCACAGCGCAGACCGCAGCGGAGGCGTGCGCTGTGTTCGCCAGTGAAGCTCTGTACGCGGTGGAGCCCATGTATGTCTCACAGGACAACTTGTCCCCCGTGGCGATGCAATCGAACCAATGAGAAGGCTGCATACTCGTCTGTGTGTGCCTGTCGCGCAGCTCCCTGCTACTGCTTATTTTTCTTCTAAAACCTGTTTTTTTTTGTGAAATCTCTGTTTTTGCTTTTTGTTATTATCATTATTATTTAGTCATTGAAACAAAGTATCGCATTGGCCTTGTTCTCATAACCGTGCGTGTGCATCCCCATGCGAGTGAGCATGGCCGAAAGCAACCGATGAACCGTTCGTGCGGTCCTCGTGTGCGACCAGCATCGGCCTGTGACAAGTAGAGTGTCTCCGTCGCCCCCTCATTGTGATCCCACGCTACCCATAAGTGCTTGTGTTGGCGTAATTCGTGGTTTGTGGCTCCTCCCGCTGTACCCCCCCCCCCTATTCTCTCTCTCTCTCTGTCTGCGTTTTTTTCGTTCTACCCCACTTGCCCACTGCCGCTATGTTGACCAGTCTCAGCACACCCTTACTTTACCATCTACAGCTACAACATCAACCACAAAAAAAAAAAAAAAGCTCATTGCTACACGCCTTGCGCCATTGTTACTATTATTGCCAATACGCGTCGAGAGTACTGTTTTCCCGAGGGCGTTTCCTTTTATTTTTATTTTTGAGACAGCTAGTATCGTTCATTATTTAGTTTTTTTTTTCGTCAAGACGAAACCAACAAAATCATATTCTCCTTGAGCCTTAGTCTCGTCACTCCGCTCTTTCATAACCCATCACGTGTCATTCGCCACCTCACAAATGCAGGAGGACGCGTACGATAACTATGAGGAGGTGACCTCCCCCGTGTCCAACCCTGCCTCGCCCGTCGAGGCCGAGGTGTCTGGCCCAAAGCCGGAGAACGTGCCGCCGGCCACAAGCCCACAAGGCTCACACGGCCACGGCACCCGCGTGGAGCCGTTCGGCGAGGGCTTCAAGATCACCCTGCGCACAGCATTTCTGCAGGTCGAGCTGCTGACGTACGGCGCCGCGATCAACTCGGTGCGCGTGCGTAACACGGACAAACCTCCAGAGTCGCCGGAGGCCTGGCAGGAGACGTGCCTTGGCTACACCTCGCCGGACGAGTGTGCGGAGCCCTCTGCGGTGCTCGGTGCCACAATCGGTCGCTACGCTGGCCGCATCGCTGGTGGTGAATTTTCCTTGAAGGGGACAAACTACAAGCTGATGCAGAACGAGAACGAGAACACCCTGCACGGAGGACCGCAGGGCTTCCAAAAGAAGCAGTGGAAGTACATCGTCGCTGACGGTGACAACGAGATTGGTGTCTCCTTTCATTTGAGCTCACCTCATTTGGACCAGGGCTTTCCCGGCGACCTCCACGTCACCGCCACCTACACCATCTCCAAGGAGGCACCGAAGCTCACCGTCGTTTTCAAGGCGTTTCTGTCCGACACGTCAAAGGCTGACGCAACCGTCGTGAACCTCACCAACCACGTCTACTGGAATCTGAACGGCGTCGTGCGGCCGATCTACCCAGGTGCCACCGCGGCAGTACCGGAGACGGTGCACAACCACGAGATGAAGCTGAATGCCATGTACTTTGCCGAGACTGACTCTGAGCTTATCCCGACGGGTGAGCTCTTCCCTGTTGTGAATACGGCTCACGACTACAGCACAATGCGCTCCATTCGAGAAGGCATTGAGAGCACCAAGGACCTCGGCCGTGCGACGGGCGGCTACGACGATCCCATGGCACTTGACACCTGGGACTCCTCCCTGCGTGAGGCAGTCGTGCTCTTCAGCCCGAAGACAAAGCTGCAAATGTCTGTGTGGACAACCAACCCGGTCGTTGTCGTGTACACCGCGAACCATCTCCCCGTAGAGGTCGATGGCAGCAAAGGGCAGAGGTTTCCTCGGTTTGGTGGTATCGCGTTGGAGTGCCAGTACTTTCCCAATAGTCCCAATATGGAACAGTTCCCCACAACCACCCTCGAGAAGGGAGAGGTGTACACGGAGACAACCACGTACTGCTTCAAGTACATCAAGGCAACAAAGTAGGCAGTTAGCCTAACGGACTAACCGAACCGAGCGCACACACACAAAAAAAAAAAGAAAAAAAATCAGAGGGATCGAATTAAAAAACATCAATATATATATATATATTAGCTACTAAACGGAAAAAAGTCCACAACACTAACGGTAGCAAGTGTACTGCCACGTACCATGGTGCAAATGAGCACATTTGCGACCAAATGACGTCTCGTCGCCTCTCCCCCCTTCGTTCTGGCTGTTGCACGGACGTGTATCGCGCATGCGTGACTCACGTGATGCTCCTCTCCGCAATATTTCTCTCTCTTTTGGGGCTTTGCCTCCCCTCTCTTGCCTGTGTGTTCGACCGACCTCATGGTACGCTACAGCATGCTCATCAGGTGGGTCAGCAGCGTGTGAGGTCATTTCCCCTTCTCGACATCATCAGATCTTGCATTCGTGTCGTGATTGGTAGACTCCTACTCCCTATAGGTGTCCTTTCTTGTTTGTTTGCTTTCCGGTTGTCGCTGGTACTTTTGCAGATTGCTTTGATATAAACATCAATGAGTGTTTCTGACATTTACCCTTTTTTTTTTTTGTAGGACCGTCATCTGTCGCACGCGCTCTCCTCATTATTCATTATTGGGTACCCCTAGCGCGTTGTGCCTGTTATTGTGACTATCTTCGTTGCGTGGCATGTGGATGCTGCTCATTCTCTTCCTTTCCCCTCTCTTTCTGTTGCGTCTCTTCACCCTTGGTTCTCTCTTGGTTCTTCTTTGCGCTGCGCCACGTGACCGTATATTCTCCATTTCGTTATAATGGCTCAGTGATGGTCATTGTCTTTCTGTCTCACAACATCCACAACTTGCTCTTTTCTTTCTGTCCCTGACTGTGCTTCGGTGTATCTGTGAGTGAAATGGTCAGCTTGTATTCATTGTGTCCACGAAGTGGTTCCACAAAAAGAAAAAAAAACACTACGAACCTTTGTCGATCACATTCGTAAAAAAAAAAAAGCATGACAACATCATAATTATAGATAACTGAGACATGGCTTCCGTCCGGAAGGCCGCCACCTCTTTTGGCAAAGATGGGTTGATACGCTTCTCTCGCTGCCGTGTTCTCGTCTGGGACCAATGTGACGTCACGTTGAGCAATACTGTCAACGAGACCACTTAGCTCTCTCCGCTTGCGCTGTCTGTTCCCGAGCTACCCAGCGAAGAAGACCCCTCTTCCGCGTGTACGCATTGTAGCGTTGCCTTGATTGCACCTGGTGAAAGGTTCGTCTTTTTCTTTTTTTTACCGTGCTCAAGGACCACACAATCGTTGCTCTGGCAAGTGCCTGTCAGCATGTTCTCGCTCGTCTTTGTTATCTCTCTTCGCCCCCCCCCCCCCCTTCCCCCTCACTCTCATGCCTCTGCCATCGTCACTGTAAATCACAAAAAAAGGTCTGTTGCCGCACCGTCCGTGACAGCTGTCCGGCCATGAATCTTGTGACGTCATATTTTAAAGTCAAGCCGCTGAAAGGCGCGGTGTCGCTTGGCAAAGCGTTGCAGTCTCCGACGGACCCGGCTGCGAGTCTGCGACAGAGCGAGTATCTTGAGTGCCTTGTGCGGAACTGCCGCCACCCTGCCGTCACCCGCCTCTACCTCCTCGTTGAAGGAAGGGCCGCGTACGATCACTTGGTTGAGAACGTGCTCGACCCGGCGTCCAGCAATAGTCGCCTCAGCCGGGGTGAGCGCCAGAAAATAATTCCCTTGCTGCGATTGCACCCCTTCATGCCCTGCTATGCCGATCTTTTTGCCCACGCTAACCGCTTCTCTCAGGGCTGTCCGACGATGATCTGCAACGCGGACGTTCACTTGGCACCGGATCATTTCTCGGTGGACGAACTTGTGTCGCTGTTCAACGCACACGATGCGCACAGGTCAGAAGAGGTTGGCGAGCCGCACCTCAAGCGTCTGGCGCTCGCGCTCACGCGATACGAAAGCGAAGATTTCCGTGAGGCGCCACTCATCGACGACTACCGAGGCTCACACGACGCGTTTGTTCTCGTGCCCCCCGTGCCGGACAACTTTCTCACGCACGTAACCCATCCGCAGAATTGCTACCAGGCTGAGAATGTTGTCATCTACGAGCTGCAGCAGAACGGCTACACGGTGGTGAATCCGTGTCGTGATTTCCGTCTCGTACACCGCCACGCAGCAGATGTCCGTCAGTGGTTTCCTTCCGTGGACAGCACACGGTATGGCAGATGCGCGCCTGTTACTTTGCAAGAGGCACGCGCGCACACCTGCTGGCGACCCAAGACACCACCGCCTGAGTGACCGCACGTCTTGTGCTGATGGGGCGATACCTCTGCTTGTCAGCCACAGTTAGTCCGTTTCTTCTTCGTTTCGTTTGCTTGCCCTCTTCTTCTGCCTGCGATACACGCACAACACAGTGACGTACTGCCGCATACGAATCAAGCAAACAATAACGTTATCTGTTATTGAACAGGGGAGGTAGGTGTTTTCATTCAAACACACCACTCACTTCCCGAATCACTTCTCTTCCTGCACAGTGTGGAGAGCTGTGAGTGACCCAAATGCTGTTGGCGCGGTCCCCTCCCCCCCCCCCCCTTCCCAAGCCACTGCAACATTTCTCCCTCTTCGTCTCGTCCTCTCTTTCCCACCCGATTTCGTGTGTTCTTGTTCGATGGTGCCTTGTGAGATAGTACCAAGAGGCTGGTACGCGCACACACAGACGTACACCACGCAAAAGTACCGTGAGAGCTAGGTCCCCGCAAAGCGGTGATTGTGTCTCAGAAGCGCCGCGTCTTTTAGTATTTTCCTTTAGCCGTGGACACACCATTTTTGTTCCACTCTTGCTTGTTGCTTTGCCGATTCTGACTGTTCAAAGCCTAAGAATTTGTCTGCCTTTCCGCTTTGTTGCTGAATTAACGCTTTTCTTTTTCTGGGCCCCCTCCCCCCAGACACAACGGTACTGATCTCATCGCGTCCATCGGCGGCCATAATAACAACAAAAGCACACACGCACACACACGATGAACGCACCGGAGTCAAAAAGCGCCATCAGTGGGGGCCACCGAGAGCCCTCTTCAAGCACAGCTACCGCAGTTCATAGTGAACGTGACGACGTCGATGAACCGCCCGGTTGCTGCCAAGCGATGCGTGTCAGCCTCACGTACACCGCGGCCGATATGCGCCGGCGGCCCCGTAACATCATTATCGGCATCGTTGCCACGTTTCTACTCGTCTTTTTCGCTGGACTCATCTTGCTCGGCGTTGACAAGGCCCCTTACGTGATTCTCCGCTTGTGTGAACTGAGCGTCGGAGAGATGGACATCATCATTTACGGCGGTGGTGACACCCCGTTCATCAACTACACCGCTGTCGCCCCCAAAATTTACCAGAGCAAGGATGTGCGAGGTGCGGCACCGCGCTGGATGCTGCCTGGTCGGCTGCGGTCGCAGAAAGCAGCGGGTCTCCATGTCAACGCGTCTTACTACCCCTCCGCGGCTGTCACCGTGCTCGTGGTGGACACCGCGCTGGAGCCACAGGCAGATATTGGCCGAGCGTGGGCGTACCGTCAACTGGGGTACGGTGAGGCTCAGGCATACTACTCCGCGGTCGAGTACATTGACGTGCAGCCCAACATTGGTGAACGCATGAATATTAAAGTAGATATCGTGGGGCTTTTGGAAAGTGTAGGTCTCGACACGTCCGACGTGGTCGTCAATCTGACGAGGCCGACGGAGGTGACAGATCTGCTCTCTTTTTACACCAACGCGCTGTTCGAGCTCAACAATATCGAGGGAGACAGCATAGATGTGCTCAATCTGGCATCGTTCAGCCTCCCCGTCACACTCGCGGATGGGATCGAGTCAGCGAATGGCAAGTACAGCTCCACGCTGGGCAACGTTGTCCTCATGGACGCGAACCAGTTGCTCCCCTACATACTCGACGCGAGCGGGCTGAACGGGCCGCAGGTGATCTCGCCAAACCCTGATTTCTACATTCCGACATGGACGGACTTTGTGAATGGCTCGCAGGTGGATGAACTCAATGCTTTTCGTCTGCAGGACGCGGCCATGCTGGTGGTCGGCATATTCACAGAGCGCTTTGACATGTACTACGCCGACACCGCTAAGCGTGAGAAGATGATGACGGCGAAAACCAGCTCCATGATGGAGGCGATTGGCCTGACGTTTGATGGCGATGTGCTGTACCCCATCGCGCTTGCTCTCGACACGTTTGACATGTTCAAGGTCCTCCTCGTCTCGAGCTTCGTGACGGTCGTGATTGGTGTCATTTTCCTCGGCTGCCTCCTTTTATTCGCACTGCTGCGCATCAACGCGGATGAGCGGCAGTTCGAGCTTGCGATGATCCGGGCACAGGGCATCCCAAAGGACCAGGTCGCGTTCATTCTTGTCACGCAGACACTCGCGTTTAGTGTTCCCGGGACGGCAGTTGGCGTCGCCTTTGTGATTGCGGCGAATGCCGTGCTGGAGGCGATCTTGTCCAACTTCACCAAAGCTCCTTCCCGCATGAGCCGTATTCCAGTCTATGCTGTTGTCGTTGGCGCCGTGCTGGGCCTCGTGCTGCCGTTGCTCGCCACTTGGAGACCCGTGCGGAGCGTTGTCAGCAGCAGTCTCCGGGATGCCCTCGATGTGTATCGGCAGGCACAAAATGAAACGAAGATTGTACTGCAACGCCTGGAAAACGTGGGCCTCGCGCCGTGGCAGATCGCGCTGGGCCTCTTTCTGACGATCGCCGGCTTCATCATCTACTACTTGATGCCAATGTCCTTCATCTACGGGAATACGCTCATGTTCTTCATCTTGCTGGATTTGGTGCTTGTCTTTCTGGTTGCTGGTATCTGCATGGTCTTCTACATTCTCGAGCCCTTCGCGGAGCGATGCGTACTTTTTCTGCTGCTCTGGGGCAAAGAGCGTCGTTTGGGCACGTTGATCAAGAAAAATCTGATCAGCCACCGTGAGCGCAACGCAACGGCATTTCTCATGTTCATGCTCACAGTCGCCTCACTGATGGCTGCTGGTGCCATGTTCACGATCTTGGCGAACGTCTCGTCCGATCTCATCTCCCTCAATGGCGGTGCCCCCGTGAGTGTGACATCGAACAACTTTGAAAAGCCCCTCGACGCAGACGCCATCAACTCTTTTCTTCAGAATGAAGGGAGCCATTACGCCGCGGCGTGGAGTTACGTGACTTTCAGCCTTGGCAGCTACACGCACATCAAAAATGTTGTCTTGGTCAATGCCATTGGTGGCTCTGTCGGCATGTCAGCCGTGGGCGTCTCTGAGACGTTTATGGACTCCGTCTATCCTCGCTTCACGATGCTTCACTCGCGGGATACTCGGTACGACTACCCCACGAGTGCATTTGGGGGTGTAGATGTGATCCGCTCCATGTACACGTCGGCACCAGTGAATGAGACGTGGGGGACAGCACCGCCTATTCTGTCCACTGGGCTCTCTGAAGAGAATGGCTCGCCGTCGTTGGAGAGCAGCAGCACCTTTGTCGTTCCTGTTGTGCTCGGCTCCGGTGTCCAGGATGGTGCGGGCGTGGCTATTGGCACACGTGCGTTGCTTCAGTACGAGTACGAAACGGGATCAAACTTCATGCACACACAGTTCGTTCTGGAGCCGCGCGCGCTCATGAACCGTGTCTCTGGCTTTGTTGGGATCTCCTCACTGCCTGTGGGCCTGTCCGCTGGTGCGATGCTGATGCCGGAGACGTACTTTCGGCAGCTACTCAACCCTGCGCGCATCGACTACCCCAGCTCTGACGCAGGCGACTATGTCACTGAAAAAGAACTGGATACGGTGTTCTACCAAACCGTGTACATCCAGCTCAAGCACGGTGTGACGCGCAAAGATCGGCAACGCTTCGTCAACGGGTTGCAGGCCGTGACAGATCTCAACGCACATACCACCACTGACACCGCACAGACGGTGGAGGACCTGGAGTCGATCCGTGACCTCGTCCTCGCCTTCTTCTACTTCACCGCGGCGTTGTGCATTGTGCTGTGTGCCTTCATGATGTGGGTGACGTTCATCTCGAACGTGCAGCTCAACGCGTGGTCTATTGGTGTGCTGCGCTCCTTGGGTTTTCGTCTGCCACAGCTGATCCGCGCCTCCATTTACGAGGCCCTGTGCATTGTCATCTCCGCCTTTGTGCTGGGTATGGTTGCTGGCGTCGTGATCGGGGTGGTCGTGTCATCGGAACTGACTCAGATCCTTATACTACCCTTCACCTTTGATGTCCCGTACATTTTAATTATTATCATATTAGTGCTCGGACTGCTTGCTGCCGTGGTGGGCTCTACGCTACCGTTCATTGATATCAGCCGCAAGTCCATCTCTACCGTCTTGCGAGGCATCTAGCTCACCACACACAGAAACAGCTCACAGCTAGGCATGTGTAGGAAGCGGCATGTCGCACGGTGTTGTCTTGGTGATCGACTGTTTTGGTCGAACCATGGATTGGAAATGTCTCTCGGGGGAGGTCTGCATCATCAAAACGTGGGCCGCGTGTCGCAAGACGATGCACGATGCGGTTCACTTTTGAGGACTGTGCACGATTGTGACGGGTTGTGCCGTTGGCCTTCAAGGCGCGGAGGCCGTGCTGAATCACAGACACCTCCACTTGATTGCGATGCGTTGTGTGCTTCATACGCTTACTCGCGTTCTATTCCCCTTCTTCTTTTTTTCTTTTCTGCGAGACTTGTGCTGTGACACAGTCTCATTCGGTGGTTTCTTGAGCACACGATCTGTGCACTTCACGCATTGATTTTTTTTTTCGCTTGGTGTGCTGTACAGTGAAGCAGCGTATTTTGTCGTGTTTTTTCTTTTATTCTTTTGCTTTGCTGTCACTTACTTTATCTTTGACTTTGCGTCCGAGACTTTCGTTCCTGTTCTGACCCAACTCTGTTGTCACATAACTGCGCATGCAAATGTCGGTACTCTGACTACGGTGACTGCAGCGCTCCCACCGCGAAACCGGCACGGTGGCCGACCACTTTGACTAGCTCCTCATCGCGTGGTTGCTTTGTTACCGTGTGTACCTTCCCCCTATCAATATGGGATATGCCACTAATCATCTCTCTTGTTACCTGTCTCTCTCTCTCTTTGTGCCTCTCCGTCATGCACTGCCAATCTACTCTCTTGCTCTGTACTTCCGTTGCTCTCAGTGCGCACCTACCGCAAGAAAACCAGACGCCCTCCTACGACGTTGACCGGCCGAGACGAAAAGAACACACACACACACATACACACACACAGACAGACAGCGAGCAAGAGCGAAGGTTCTGTGCTTCCTCCACTCCGAACTGACAAACTGAACGACTCGGCCTTGTTTGATGGGTTGCTGTTGCGGTTGCTGCGTCTCCAAACACGCTGACGCCTTTCTTGAGGAGGAAACATACGGTATGACCAGTCAGCGGGCACGACGCGTGGCTGTGGATGGGCTGTGCGGCCGCACGAGTGAAGGAGTGCCTGCCTACAGCAACGGTGACTGCAACCACTGGACCAACGAGAAGCATTACCAGCAGGGCTTCTTCATGGGGTACAAGTGGCAGTGCGTGGAGTTTGCCAGACGGTGGCTGTGGATGGCAAAGGGCCTCCTACTGCCAAGTAAGAGCTGTGCGTACTGCTTTGCGGACATCACGAGTGTGAAGAAGCCAGTCTATCTGTCAGAACACGAGACGCCGAAGCTGGTGAGCGTGCCATGCCGGTTCATCAAGCAAGGGTCTAAAACCCCGCCAGTGGCGAAGAGCCTTATCGTGTACCCCATGAGCCCTGGTAGCCCGTGGGGGCACATTGGTGTCATCACGGACGTGGACCTCGAGCGCCGCATTGTCTACGTGGCGGACCAGAATCGGTTCTTCCACGACTGGGGTGAGCGCACGTACAGCGCAGCGTTTCGTCTCGCCGTCCATGATGGGCATTATTACATTGAAGATCACGAATCAGAGTGCATGGGTTGGCTCGTGTTCCACTAACTAGATTAAACGCAACGCAGCTCGTGCTGGGGGTGCATGAGGAACATCATCACCTCTCGCGCGTAAACCTCTGGTTACTGGTTGGTGTGTCCTCCCCATATTCCCGATCTCTCTCTCTCTCTTTTTTTTTTTTGCTTCATGCACTCCCGACGACAGCAACGCGTAGCTTCTTTTGTTCCGCGTCTCTGTCGCATGTCGCATTTCTCACGTTAATAGGGTAATCCAAGCGCGCGCAGTGCGAACCATTCTTCTTTGACCGCCCTTTGCTCCCTTTTCTTTCTTTGATTTTTGTTTGTTATTATTATTCTCGTGGTCCCTGTTGCTTGTCGTCGCATCATCATTTTTTTTCTTTCGTGATTGGTCCTCCTGGCGCCGCCGGCGCTCCGTGACACACGGCCTATTCCGTGAGAAGACCAATGACACAAGTGTTCTGATGTGACGCACGCTTGTCATGCTTATACACCCGCGAACCCTATCTTTGTTGCTCATTTATCTAACAGCAGAACACATTTCGTGTCTGCTCACCTGCGCATTTATATCTTCATTTGATGTGCGAAAACAAAAACATAACAGATCAAGCTATTCACAGCAAACAAAAAAAAACATCGCAACGGTGATGGGATTCTATGTATCTTTACTTTTATGTGCGTGTGCCCCTCTCTCTCCATGCCTCTCATGCCAGGCGGAATACAATCGGCACTTTGTGGACGGCCTCCGGTCCGTTTGCGTTGCATACAAGCCCGAGAGTTACACGCAGCGCTTTTGTGTACGCATAGCCCTTTGCTTCACACAGACCTCCCCCCCCCCCCACACACACAAAAAAAAAAAAACGTCTGCTCTGCTGCCTTGTTCAGATCCGTGTTTTTGGTGTTGCTCCCCCTTCTTGTTCTCGTATTTGTTCTCTTACAACACATAAAAAGCTTACACCATGCGACAGCATCGCATCGTTGGCTCGCAGCCTCATGGCGCCTCCCAGATGTCGCAGAGTCAAGCGTTCGCCGCTTCCCAACCAACACTGACGGCCTTGTCTCAACGCATGCCGCCGCCCCCACTGTACACCACACAGGCTGCTTCACAGAGTTGCGCAGCGGTGTCGCCTCCCTCTCAGCGTGGCACGACGAGGTATGAGGTGCCGTTGAGCCTGCAGCGAAGCCATCTTCAATTTCCTCCTCCGCCGCTGCCTCCACCATCCCTAGAGCAGAGGCACACCACCGCCGCCGCCAGTGTGGATGGAGCCGTGCGGACGGAGCACATGGAAGCCCAGACCCGCGCACTGCTAGCTCTGACAGATGCGTTGACATCTTCGCGACGGGACGCTGCGGCTCAGCATGATGAGCAGATGCATGAGAGGCAGCGTGCCCATGATGCACAGCAGCAGGTCGCTTCTGCACTGAATGCGTGTGTCGCCGCACTGCACGCCGTGCAAGGGACCCTCTCCTCGGAGCTCCCGTCTCTTCGAGCCACAATTTCCAGACGTGTCCAGTCCGCGCCCACTGCAGAGGCCGCTGCAGCACTACCGCAAGAGAAACACGGATCGGCTGTTGTGCCCAAACGCGCTGTGCCGCACCCTTTCCGCGCGGTAGGCCCGCTGCGCACCGCACCCTCTCAGCCTCTTGGTGTCAACCGTGTGTGCCTTCTTGGCGCGAGCGGGGGCCATCAGAGCACGCTCTCCGCTTCTGCCTCCTCGCCTCAGCTGTTCCCAGAACCGGGTGCGCTCCAGCGCGGTCTCAAGCGCACGGCTCCGGTGGTGACGCAGGCTGGCCCTGTGAAAAACAGCCGCCTCGAAGGCACACGCGTGGCGGCAGAGATACCGGCACGCACTCCAAGGACCCTCACTCGTCAGCCTGGGGCTTCGCCGACAAGTCAGGAGTCTAGTGCAGCTGACGTGGTGGGAGACGCAACCGCTGCAGGAGCGGCACTATGCTCATTCTTTGACGAATCTGATGGAGATGGTGTGTATCTCCTATGATTAGGGTGTGATAAGCTACCACCACCCCTCTCTTCTTCGCAACATGAGCCAGTCGGAGTTCCCCCCCCCCCCTGTCTGTGCATCTCCGGCAGTTGTTCTATGGGCTTGAACACCGGGGTGTGAACCGAACGTCCTCTTTCTTGTTTTCCTTTTTTCTCCTGTTTTCCAGAACTCTGCTGCTCTTACGGAGCCTGCTTATTTTACTATAATTTCCTCTTGTTCTCCAACCCACGTTGGCCCCATCTGTTATTTGTTTATGCTCATGGCTAAGCACTCTCCGCACTGAACCCGTGAACAACGATCTGTTACTGTGTCGTCCGCGTATGCGAATACTATGGTCTCAAATGACCCCATGTGCTTGGTGTTTACTCCAAATCGTTTGGGACACACACACTCTAGTCTGTCTCACCCACGGCGCGGCGTCTCACACCTGCTTCTACGCTCTCTCTCTCTCTCTCTCCCTCTTGATACGTGTCTTCCTGCAGGAAATCGTTTTATTTTTCGCAGTGACCTCCACAGTACCTGGGAAGCATTTTGAGCAGCGGCGTTACTCCAGGGAATTAGCATCGTGTTGATTGTTAGCTTTACCCTCTCAATCTTTTTTTTTCGGCTCGCCGCTCTGTACCATTTAGTCTTTTGTGATTTTTTCCCCTCTCACACACGCGTACACAATCGTGCGTTTCTTTCTTTTTCCTTGCTAAATCTAGACTGCCTTAGAGCTGCTGACGTCCTCACAGTGCATCGCGTACCGCACAGTACCATCAACCACCCGCTAACTGTTACGGTCCACTAGAATCTGTGAGGTGACCTTTTTTTTTTCTCGGTGTTTTGTGGTACCTGTGTACTGCCTTTATTGATGAGCTCACCGTGGTCTAGCACGGTTGACCGCGCGTTGCGCAACACGAACGCCACGCTGGAGCGTCTTCAGCGCGCTGAGGTGTCGTACGAACAGGCACGAACACGCGTCTTCCCTGGGGAGCGCTCACCGCTGCAGGAGCATGGTGTGGCGCGCGGTGGTCGCCTCGACGTGCCGCCGCCTCTTCCGCAGAGTCGCTACCAAACATCACTGAATGCGCCAGCGCAAGCGGATGCTGGTCAGGGGCATGTCCCCGCTCGTGACGATGGCTTCGGCCTCGTGGATGCATTGCAGTCACAGAGGCTGCTGCAGTCGCAGATGCAAACAGTGGTTGCCGAGCTTGCCCTTGAGAGGGTGGCTCGCACAGACAGCATCAACGACTTGCGTGCGCAGCACCAGCATCACGTCTCCACCTTGACCAGCTCCATCACGCAACTCAAAGAAGAGAATGCCCACTTGAAGCGGTCTGTCAGGGCACTAGAGACCCGCCAGGCCTATCAGCGAGGCTTGCACGTCGGTGACCAAAGTGGCGTCGCGGCAGACGGCTCCCGGCTGCCTGGACACTCTCTCCTCACAAACGCCAGTGCAGATGGCAGGACGACATACCTTGGCGGCGGGTTTGGTGACGCGACTCGCATGAGCGCAGGTGAGGACGCACTCGTGGATGCGAAGATCACCTTCTTGAACACCTCCTCCAGCGTGGCGGAGCTGAAGCAGCGCGTGACAGAGCTCGAGGCGACCGTGGCGCGGCAGAAGCAGCGACTTGACACGCGTCACGACCGCGCCGATGGTGCTGTGGCGGATTTAGTCAAGGCGCAGGTTGCCGTGGAGGTGGAGCATGTCCGCAGTGTAGCGCGCGAGGCCGCGAGGGACGCCACGGAGGATCTCGTGAAGCTACGACTCAACGCGATTCAATCCATGTTCAACGCAGAGCTTCAAAAGGTGCTCGAGTCCACGGGTGTGTCGCAGGAGGTGGCGGCTGCGACGGAGCGGCAGTTTCATCGCATGGAGCGCGACTGGGAGGCCCGTCTCACCCGCTTAGAGTCTGCCTCTGCCACGGCGCAGTCGCAAGCGCACCAACTAGAGAAAACCCGAGAGGAGACAGCGGCGGCGCAGGCAGATCAACGAGACGAGCTCCGCGCAGTCCGCAACGAGGTGACCGCGCTTAAACAACAAGCCCAAGAAGACGCCCTGCGCACCGCACAACTGCTGAACAGCAAGGTCGATGGCAGCCGTGCAGACACCATGTTGGCGGTCACAAAACTCCTCGACGACCGTGAGCGTCATCGTCTGGCAACGGCAGGGACGGCCGTGTCAGAGGCCGATGTCCGCCGCATGCTGGAAGCTGCCGTCGCGCCTCTCCACGCCACGCTGGACCAACAGCGCGCCTCCACGCAGAGGGACCGCGAGCGTGCTGAGGCGACGCAGCAGCAGTGCACCCGTCGCCTCGACGAACTGGAAGCGGGTCAGCGGGCGAGCACGGAGGTGTCCGACTCACTTCGCGATGCTGTTGAGCGTGCCGAGGAAGACCGCCGGCAGCTCCGCAGCTTGGCGGAAGCCGCGCAACAGTCGCAGCGCACTACACAATCCACGTGCCGCGATCTCTCCGCGGCAACGCACGACACAGCGGAGGCACTGAAGCAGCTCAGCACCGAGGTTGAGATGCACAACGCCGCCACGGGCGACGCGTGGCGCAACTTCCAGAAGGAGCAAGGTGTTCGCCTGGCTGAGTCCCAGCGCCGTCAGTCCGAAAATGTTGAGGCAGTCAAGACGGAGCTCGCGGATCTGGCGACGACTGTGGCGACACTTCAGCAAGAACAGCGGCGGCTCGTCGGTCCACTGGCAGCCAAGGTCGACGCGCTCAGGACGTGCGTCGACGATACCTGCGTGAACCCACTTGAAGAGCTGGCGCTCAAGGTGACTTCACTGGCAGCGCAGCAGAAGCAGCTCCAGGACAGCAAGGCCTACCAAGAGAAGCTCGTGGCACAGCAGCTGTCTGACTTGACGGCAGAGCTAGGCCGGCGTGTCTCTGCGTGCGAAGCAGACGCACGGCAGTATGCAGACCGGCTCCAAGAAGGTCACTCTCACGTTCACGACATCGTGGTGCAGCGTATCGCACAGCTGGAGAGGGCTGTGCAGTCAAACGTGCCCCAATCAGCACCGTTGCCGGCGCTTGCAGACGTTGCCGACCAGCCTGCGCTGATTGCCTTGACGGCACGGGTCAGCACGCTGGAACAGGCACGCTTGCAGGAACGTGTGCTTGCCCCACCTCCAGAGGCTGCAGGTGCGACCGCGGCAGAATCCGCCCAGCCTCTCGCCATCGCTGCTGCGTCCCGCGAAGTGGAGGGTCTGCGTGGCACGGTCGAGTCGCTCAGCGGCCGGCTGCGGACCGTCGAGGAGGCACAGGAGGGATTGGCTGACAAGGTGCGAACGCTGGGGGAGGTGGTGGCAGACACACAGCACGGCCTCTCGCAGCAAGACGAGCGACAGGAGGAAGCCCAGCGTCGCACCATTGCGGCGATGCAGCAGCAGAAGACCGAGCTGCGTGGGTACGTTGAGCGGCAGGAGACCTTCTTCAAGGAGCAGATTGTCGCGCTCACCGAGCACGTCGAGGAGCTTGTGAAGGGTGCGGCAAACATCAGCCAGACGAACACAGCACGGCTGCGAGAGAGCCTTGCCCCGCAGCGCCTCGTCGCCGCCTTCGCCGCCGACGGCGAAGCCAGCACCCAGTTGGCTTCTCTGCTCGAGCCTCATTTATCCGACAATAACGAGACAGGCAAGGCCCTCCTCGACCTCCAGGTGCGTCTGGAGACGGTGGAGGCGGCTCAAAAGCCAGCAGCTCCAGAGCCCACGTCAGCACCCGACGAGGTACCAGCCAAGGCATGTGTTGTCGCTGCCTTGGCCACCCGCGTTGCCGCACTGGAGGATAGCGTGGCGGCGGCGGCCAGCGTAGACCGCTCCGCTGCGCCAGTTCCTGATGCCACCGACCGAGATGCTGACGTGGCCGCGCTCACAGACGCCATCCGAGACGCCGAGAACCGACTCCAGGCGCATGATGAGAAGCTCGACGTCTTGATGCACACCACCGAGAGCCTGGCTGCAGACCACCGCACCACCGCAGAGTCCCAGCAGAAGCAACTCGAGACACTGGAGGAGGCCGTGCGAGAGGCTAACGAGGCGGGTTTGCAGCCGCTGCGCACCAAGCTGCAAGGTGTGGAGGAGAGCTTGGCTGGCTCCCACGAAGATCTGGACCGCCTTCGTGCGCAAGTGACGGAGATGGACAAGATCGGCCTCGAGCGTCACGAGCTAATGCGACAGGATTTGTCGCAGTTCATCGCCACGGCCTCGAAGGATCGCGATGCGTTGTGCACTAGACTGCTCGACACCGTCCAGGAGCGCCACAAGCTCTTGGAGGCCCAACTGCACGCCGCCGAAGCGTCCCAGCAAGCGGATCTTGCGACACGGACGCGCGACATGAACGAACGGCTGAGCCGGCTGGAAGAGCAGCTAGGAGCCGCACTCGCTCGTGCTCCGGATGCCACTGGTGCTCAGCTGGCAGAGATTCTAGACCCCATCGATGAACAGCTGCAGCAATTGCAGACGCAGATCGACACCGTCTTCGCCATGGGCGACTCCGACGAGCAAGGCCTTCCACCCCAAGCACGCAAATCGAGTAACAACGGAGAACCGATGCATGACAACGTCATGGCTCTCAGTGGCTTGACGGAGCGTCTTGCGGCGGTAGAAACTAGCTTGGCGCAACTGAAGGAGAGCGAAGACGTAGGTCTCCAAGTAACGGCTGACGCACTGGGCAGCCTGAGTGACAGTCTGCAGAACTGTGTGGAGCGTGTACGAGACGAACTGCAACGCAGCCAGGTGTGGTCCTCCCTCGTGGCAGCGGACAGCTCGGACGTGAACACGGACGAGCTCAGCGGGGCGCTTGGCGGCGACCCCTCAAGCTCCTCACAGAAGCAACCCATCGCCGCGCTGGATGACATCTTCGTCTTTGTGGTCCGCCAGCTGCATCAAATCTTTCACGCCCTCAGCGCTTTGCAGGAGAGTGCGATATCGTCTCTCGAGATGATTCAGCAGCAGGAGATGGACGTCCTGGCGGTGGCCCCGCTGCAACACGCTGTTCTGGATCTTGTGGCGCGTCTGGAACCTGTGGCCCGTGCAGTCGGTGTTGATCCCGCCACCCTTCAGGTGGACGTCGGTCCGCTCACCGAGGCTTTGGAAGACGTGGAAGATAGTGAAGACCGCTCAGGTGGTGCCAGTATCGAAGAGAGCGGTGTTGTCCACGCCATTCCAAACGAACTCTGATCCAGTACTCGTATGTCAGAAGCTGCTACTCTGTCATAACAGGCATGTCTGAATTGTTGCGGGTCGGTCTCATCGGCTTTTGTTTTCTTTGTGGACCCTCTAAGTGTGAATGCGTGTGTGTGTATGATAGATTCAGAAAGACGCATTTCCGAAACTCCCATTCCAACAAGCACACCAGTATCATTATGTAGCGCCACTTGTCCTGCGGCTTCGTGTTGTTCTTATCCCCGCCACCCGTCACCTTGTGCACAAGTGCACAACAGAAAGAGAAGAAAACAAAAAGAGATAGAGGGAGAACCTAAGCGAGGTACGGGGTGCAGCAGGCCAAACAAGCAGTAGCCACTGACGCCACCACAATTGTGGCAAAACTCCACATCTGAACGCCTCAAGCTCACATTGCAGTGCTGACAGTCGCAACAACCTTCATGAAAGGCTTCATTTAGCCTGCCACGGTGGATCACCATGCTCGACCCGCGTAGGCCACATCAATCGTACTGTTTCTCACAGTCCCCATCTGTGCTTCTCCATTACCCTGCCTGTCTTTCTGTTTCTCACGTGCATAGTGCAATTTGCTTCAACGCGGGCTCCTCAACATCTCCTTGTTTATTATTTTGCGCTGTCATACAGCGACCACCTTGGTTTCGCCCACCTCACTGCCTCAGGTGTCAGTTGCCAACTTGAGCGCACCCCCTTTGCGTTGTGAGCGCCGTGCCCGAATTATATTTTTGTTTTGTGGCGTGCCTTTTTGCCATCGCCCCTTCCTGCAACTTTCATTGCCTGCCAAGTCAGCACGTAGTGTCACTGTTACTGTTATACCTTCACCCACCCACCTACAGCGTCTTCTCTTTCATTTCTTTTCTTATCTGTTTGTTTTTGGCGATTTGCGTTGTCCCTCGTTTCAGAAAGCCCCAATTCGACTGCCACAACTGTGACTTTTCTTTGCTGCGCCATCTTGTCTCCCGCATAAATTCTGGAGTGTCTTGGCTGATACGTTTCTTACCGCTTTATCTTTCGTCCTTGGAGTCACTTGTGTATCTCTCACTTTTATCGTTTGTGCTATTGCCGTTCGCGATAAGTCTTTGCTTTCTTTCTCTCTTCATCTCCTCACCAGCCTCCGGCCATATCCGCACGGCTCTGTCGTTGTGGTGGACGTCTTCGCCCTCTCCATCTCTCGTTGTAGAATGGGGCAGC
>JASANS010002354.1:0-64286 GCA_030849605.1 Wallacemonas sp. 195SL | reverse complement strand
CGCGCAAAACTGCATTGTCTTGAGAGAGTGTATCACGTTCTTTGGGACGAAAAGTGAAACGGGGAACAACGGAGTAACGTTTTATAATTTGTAATTAACTTTGTTGTGTGTGTTTGTGTGCGTATGTGCGTTGTCGTCTATGAAGTCCCGGAAAGGGACAGAAAGGAAAGAAATCCAGTGGCACGAGAGATAGCGTTCTGTATGGAAAAAAAAAGGAGGAAAGAAAGCAGAGCATTCACTCCCGAATGGAGAAAAGAAGCGTGCTAGGTGACAGGAAGACGCAGCGACAAAAAGGAAAGGAGAAGGGAAGAAAAACAATCACCAACCACGAAGTGGAAGAGACACAACCGATGGATACAATGAAAGAGAGTGAGACAATGAAGAAGCCAGAATGCGGTGCAGTTGGCTCCAAAGGCAAAAGAGAGGGGACGGACATAAACGAAGCGGGGAGGTGCCACAGCAACGAGCGACAGCAACATCCGATGCCTGTCAGACGGCGGGCTGAGCGAGATTGCGAGAATAGGGAGGGGGATTTGAGCGATCACGCGCCTTGCCACAAAACAGTAATTTACATTATTCGTCGTCATCGTCGCTGTAGCCCGGCATCGGCGCCCTTGTCCGGCTGGTGTGTTCCTGCCGCGTCGCTGCAGCAGCAAATTGCGTCGCAACTGTCTAGTTCGTGCGGCCACTCTTTTCTTCGGATGGGCGATGCTGTTCGGTCACGCGCTACGCATGCCCACGGTGATTTTGGATTGAATAGACTGTCCCTGGCGCATCACAACCACAGGCACTTCCGCACCGCTGCGCACATGCCGCGCGACAATGGTGTTGAAGGCGGCCAGATCCGTCACTGCATAGCCAGCGAAGCGAGACAGCACGTCACCCGCCTGTAGCCCTGCTGCGACCGCCGGGCCGACGGACTGCTCTCCTGACGCAGTCGTGTACACCGCCGCGACCTCACGAATGGCAATCACGGGGCGAACAGAGGCGGCATCCCGACTGACCGCCACGCGGAAGCCCAGGTATGGTTTTGTGGTGGCCCCAGCAGCAACAGACACACGTGGTGTCAGCAGCACCGATGACCGCGGCGTCGAGGCACCGGAAGGAATGCTACCGTAGCTGCAGTTGAAATGGTCCTGTACGTCACGGTCTACGCCCGCCCTGCCAGCGCCGGCGTCAGCGGGTTGCGCTGGCACAGCCGGCTCCACCGACCTGCGTGGCACGCTGGAGAAGCTGCCGCCGGCACCTCGGCCCGCATGCGGAGAGGACGCGTTTGTCAGTGGCGCAGAACGCGGGTGAGTTGTCGTTGTCGGTGATGCAGAAGAGACCTTGGCGCCAAAGGCGGGTGGCCGCTGTGACGCCGCCGTCGTGGTGCGCACCTTCGGCGAAGCAGCAGCTGTGGACGGTGTCGACGCCGCCGCGGCAGCACGTCGGAGTGCCTCCGCGGAGAGGTGCAGGGGTGGCGTGACAGGCGTCTTCACACGCGGTTTGGCACCAGACGGCGCTGAGGCGCTGCTGGAGATGGAGTCCACACGTCGGTGTGTCTGCGCTGCCGGTGTTGTCCCAACACCAAGCGGCAGCTGCGTCGCTGGGGCGTGAATGGCGCCGACACGGTGCTGGCGGTCCCACAATGACGTGTTGAAGAGCATGAGCAGATCGGGTGCCGTCTCAGTGAGTGCGGTGGCGGTGGAGGGACTGCAGAGCCACGTGAAGGGGAGCTGCGAGAGAGAGCTGGTGCCGCGTGTCGAGAAGGAGGCCGCCCCAACCGTCACGGGCCACTCACTGTGTGCCGTGAAACTGTCGAAGAGAGCGAGCAGCTTCAGGACGTGCCCGAGCAGCTCCTTTCGGGTCTTACTCGGCACCGCGCGGACCCACTGCAGCTCGGCTGGGAGCGGTGCTTTCTGCACCTCTCCAGTCGCACCGTCGAAGAGCGGCGGTGTCGCGTGGGAGGCGTGCTGCTGCGAGGGCACTTGTGCCGTGTCATTAGCTGGCGCGTCTGCAAACACCGCACTCGTATCACGGAAANAACAGGTCCAACCTGCGTGCGTGCGGCGTGGAGTTCGGTCACAACGCGACGCGCCACGCCATCAAAGGCGGCGGCCAGGTTCTCGTAGACCGGTTCCTTCGGATGGGCTGCCCACATGGACGCGGCAGAGCCACTGCCACCACATCCCGTGCGGCCCGCGTTGACACTGGCAGAGAGCGAGCGTGGCGTGCTGCCGGACAGCGAGCCCACGGAGGCTCCGAGGCGAGCGGGTCGCGCGTGGCCAGAAGCGTTGCCAGGCGCCTGCACAGGCAGGGAAAGTGTCATCTGATGTGCCACGGACATCTGCTTGTCGTCCCGCGCACACTGCAAAACGGAGCCCTTCAGTGCCTTGAGGACAGCCACGAGTGATGTGTAGAGGGCGTGGTGAGGGTCTTGCTGTGGGTCCGGTGCGTCATCGACGTCATCGGTGGGGTCTTCCGCTCGCGTCGCGCCACCAACAGAAGCGGGCGCGCCGTGTTTGGAGTCGTTTGCTGCTGCGCCATCCTGACGTGAGGCACCCGCGCGCGATGGCCGCCCGCCGATTGACGAGGACCGGGACGCGGTGGAGCTTTGGCGACGGCGTGGTGTGGTGCTCGACGGCGCAGGACACATCGCGCTCTCCTCGAATGATGTAATGGGCACATTCTGAAAGCTGCACGTCAGCACACGCAGCGCGGCCTCGCGCTGAAGCACGTTCAGCTTCTCTTGCAGCACCGTCTCCTCATCCGTCACACGCTCCCGTTCATTGACGCACTGCCGAATGGCTTCTTGCAGTTCCACCTCTTCCTTGAGCAGCTCCTCACGCGAGGCAGGGATGCGGGTCACGTCAGACATGCCATCCCACTCGTCCTGCAAAATGAGCTGTTCTTGCACCCGCCGCTCCAGAGGGCTGATACACCGTGCTGCTGCCCACCAACGCATAAAGTACCGCTGACGTATCTTGTCGCTCTGAACCAGCACCGCAGAGAGCGGCTCCACGAGGGACCACTCGCCGGCCAAATCTGCCGCCGCTTCAGCCTGCTTCGCTGCAACACGAAATCGCTGCCACGTGGAAAAGTAGCGGTGACGGAGCAGATGATCGCACCGCTGCTCGGTACCGCGCAGCAGAACGGGCACGAGCTTTTCCACTCGCTGGGCCTTGACCGCTTGGCACAAAACCGCGCGGCGCACCACGGCGGCACTGTCCAGACGTGCATCGGTCTGTGCGTGAAACGAGAGAAGAAGACGGTTGAAGGCGAGCTCCCGTCTCGTCGCCACGCGCACGTCGCACACGCCGTTCAGCCACTGTGAAAAGTAGCGTCGCCGCAGCTGCATGTTTCGCACTGACTCGACGCGGCCCACCACGATGACGTTCATCGCACGCTGTGCGGTTCGTGTGTTCTCGCCAATAGTGCACGCCAAGCCTTGAGGGCCAGTGCTGAGGCCGAGCAAGCGAGCCGGGTCATCGCGCGTTCCGCGGTGCGTCAAGATGAAAACGTGTTGCTCATGCGTTTCCTGCTGTCGCGTCCTCTGCCACTCACACCAGCGGATCAGGTAGCGCTGCCGCAGCTCGGACAAGTGAGTCCACTGTTGTACCTCCGCAAGACGACCGGCATCACGTAAACGGCGCCGTCTTTGCATCCACCGTTGCCAGATGCGAAAGCGTTGCTGGGCCAGGTTTTGCTCATGTTGTCTCTGCATGATGCAGCCGCAATGGTGCAGGTCTGGGGCCTCCATTTGCTCAACAGTCATGTTGCTTTTCATAGCCGCGCGCGTATGCGCTGCCTCCAAGCATTGTTTCTGGCGGTGTCCGACGTCCATAGCCAGCTTGATTTCGCGAAGTGAGGGCTCGCCAATGCGGTACGAAGAGTAAGACTGTGAAGGACCGTGCGCTACTTGTGTACGGTGGCTCGTAGACACAACGACAAGGCCCCTGTCCTGCTGGTTGAGCGTCTCGTCAGTTTCTGAGGCAGGTCCGTGTCTCAGAACAGCGAGCCGTGGCATGCGCTGCCCTCGAAGCGGGGCGAAGACACTGGAGAAGCAAATTGCCGGCGGACGAACCTCAAAAATACGTGGCATCTGCGCATTGCGGAGATCGAAGCCCGCGACGGAGCCATCCGTAAAGCCAACAAGGACGCGGCACAGGTTTGGGTCGATGACAACACCCGTGAGCGGGATATTTCGGGCGAGTGGCAGCGCACCAACGGGCTCGCCACTCGGCAGAGCGAACACCATCGCCGTGCCATCGCGGCAAGCGGACACGAGCAGCCTATCCTGCAGCACCGCCAGACCAGAGACGCGCTCCTTGTGTACACTTTGAATGGGCCACCGCACCTGCGTCGGGTCGTCGTACGAGGCGACGTGCTCGATTGCCAAGGCGGATGACGCCGCCGTGACAGGGGCAAACGTGCGAAAGGTCTGAAACAGTCCCTCCACGTAAGGCAGCAGAGCGACCGGCTTTCTGTCCGACCGGATGCCTACCTTCTGCAGCGTAATGCCGTGTCGCGCACCTTTTCCGCCCTTCAAAGCCTTGGCACCGTGCTCCTCGCTGAGCGCGTCGTCCGCGCTGTCGGTCACCGGCTGCCTCTGTCTGACGGGCGAGATGTCCGTACCGCCTCCGGCCAGCAAGCCATACGGTCGCGCATCGCTCGTGCTGGCGGTGCGGAGAAAAAACGCCTCCTCGTCCTCTGGGAAGGGGTCATTGGCTTTCATGCTGGCACGCCGACTGCCGCGACGCGAGGCCGCTTTCTGATCGAATAGCCGTCGTGTTGGGTCGGAGAGTGTTTCGGGTCCTCTCTGGGGCTCGGTCGTTGCCTCGCTCGATAAGTGTGTGTAGGCACTTGACTGGCGCCGCGCACGCGAACCTCTCGCTGTGCGCGGTGTCGCCGTCCCTTGCTTTCTCAGCAGCTGCTGTTCTTCGGGAGTGAATGCGACCTCCTCGTTCCCGAGAAGGGACCAGCAGCGTACGGCACCGTCCTCACTGCCGCTGAAAGCGAAACACCCTCCATCGGTCGCGGCCAACGCACTCACACCGCGGCGATTTCCACGGAGACGGCCCAAACACTCGAGCGTGACGCCATCCCACTTGGCGATGGTGCAGTCGCTAGAGCCAGTGAGCAGCACGGAGGCGCGTGGGTACGTCAGCGCGTTATCGTCCCCAGACGGCGCCGTCGGCATGGTGGTGACGGTCATGCATGTAATGGCGTTGTTGTGGGCCCTCAGCTGGGTCACCTCGGTGAGTGTGCTCGCGTCGTAGACAAGGAGCATGCCGTCCGACAGGCCCGCGACCACGCGATTGCCGCCGATTTGCTGTAGTGCCGTGACAAAGCGCCTGTCCGCACTGAGACCCGCTGCGAGGGAAGGCAGTGGTGCGCCAAGTCGACGCGGGGTCGACGCTGCCGCGCCAGCCACAGCGCCCTTGTGCATCTCAACGACTGCCATGAGGTACGCTGGGTTCGCGGCGTCGCGCACTTCAATAGGACCTTCTTGGGTAGCCATCCAGAGCGTTGTGTGCAGGTCGTGGTGGTGCAGCGCAGTCATGTCTTCGTGATGGTTGTCAGCCTCGGCGTTGTATTTGGAGCCGGTGGCCGCACTCCCGCGACGGCGCATGGAGGTGCGCGTCGAGTAACTCGCCACGGAAGACGCAGGGCTGCGGGCACGGGCAAGATGACCACTCCGAACAGAGGACATGCCCGACCCAGTCCGTGCCAGTCTATGTGCTGGGTCTGGGCCTCCGCTCCATTGTCCTCTGCCACTCGTTGGTTGCGCAAAAAGTGCTGTACCGCTGGCAGAGCGGGATCGCACAGGGTGCCCTGCGGCAGTCGGCCCTCGTGAACCGCGGCTGTGGCCACAAGGGGTCGGGAGAGACGGTGACAGTTCACCAGAGGCGTGAAGAGCAGCTTCGGTTTTTGTGAGCGTGTTCACCAGATTGCCTGACGCAGCGTGTGTGTCTGCGTCTGCGACCGTTGGGGTCAGCGCATCCTGCGCAACGTGCTGCGTCGCCGTCGTCGCCGTCCGCACAGTGACCAGCGCCGCGCACCTCTTCCAGCCAGGGATTGGGGCCAGTGCGGACAGACCGAAGAAGTTCACCGCGGCGTCATCGTGGTACTGTGTGGATGCGCTGAGCGCTGGTGTTGCGGTCAAATGAGTCCCACGTGGTGTGCCGCGCGGGGTTCTGGCCGATGCGGGACGCTGCTCCTGAAAAGAGGTGGAGGTGGCTGTGGAGCGTGTGGCTGGTCGCAGCTTCGACAAATCTAGTGGTTGCATGGCGCGTCCTCTCAAGCACACGCAGGGGCAGGCGCTGTGAGTGAGGGCGAAGAGAGAGAGAGAGAGAGAGAGAGAGCGACTGTGTCGCAAAGGAGTCTCTCGCCTTTCGGAGAAAAGGAGGAAAGACGGAAAGACGGAAAGGGAAAGGAACTCCAAGGCACGATGAAATGGATAAATGAGGGAACTCGTTCGGTACGAAGAAGTGAGAAATAATCGATTCCCTGTCAAGAGCACACATCGCACGGAAAGGAGAACGACACAAAAAAAAAGGGGGGCATTTAGAGAACGGGCGAGAGCGAGGAACAGGGCATAAAAGGAAAGGAAAAAAGGAAGCACCAGTGCAGAGGGTATCAGAGGCAATCGTGTGTGTGTGTGTGTGTGAGCCGGATAGCTCGTGGCAACAAAAGAAACAATTGGTCAGCCGCACGAGGCGTCACCTCTGCAGTCGGGCTGCATCCACGACAAGCGAGAGACAGAGAGTGAGCAGACCAGGAGAAAGCAATCAGACGCTACCTTAGCAGGTGGTAGAGTGTCTCCTCCTCCAAAACATGGCCTCTTGATTGGTGTCGGTCGTAAAGCCCCGAAGCAGATGAGGAGAGTACCATGTTCTGACGAGTTCAGAATCCGGCTCAGGGGTGACGCACAGACGGAGACACACAAGATGAACCAAAGAAGAGCCTATAGACAAACAAGTATGCTTTGAGCGTGTATGTATCCTTTGTTTGTTTTTATCACCACGGGGAGTCACTCGTCAGCGATGCGTCATTAGGGCAAAGGTCAAAGTGTGTATGCGTGTGTGTGCTTCGGCCTTCAGATGTAAAGAAAAAGAAAAAAGAAAAAGAATCAAGAAGCAACATGTGGTACGGGAATGCGTAAGTCATTGGTGAGACAGTCCCGAGAAGAAGAAAAAGGAAAGGAAGGAAGTGAAAGACAAGAAACAAAAAAAAAAAAAGAGCACACTGCAAACAGAAGCAAAAGGGAAAGGGGGGGGAGACACCAATGTGCGCGCCTCACTCATTGCACCACGCTGTCCCTGGTTCGCGCACCCAAGGGGCACCAGTGCATTCCTGCCGGCAAGCTATCAAAAACAAATTGTATTTGCGTGTGTGTGTTTGTGTGTGTTTGTGTTTGTGTGGGCGTCAAGCCCCCGGAAAGCAACGAGGCGGAGGGAATGTGTGCTGCATGTTGCGACGTTTCCAAGGCGCTGGACCATGCGGTGGCTCCAAACAAGTATCGAAGGATGACAACGAAACAGCTACACGCGACCTAATCGCGCCGGCAGTGACGCGGCACCTGCTCTGGTCAATCCACTTCAAACAAGTCCTGGCGAAACAAGCAAGGTCCTCTACTGTAATTGGCCCGGAACCACCCCGTTTACGGGAAGGTAGGGAAGAAAAGGAAAGAGAGCGAAGAAGAGAAAAAAAAGTGGTGGTGGAGCTAGTAAGCGCGCGCTTGCGACACAATAGATGAGGGTGACACCTACTGTCAATTCACAAACGGGGGCCAAAGAGATGCGAAACAAGCGAAAAGCAAAGGCACGCTGAACAATGACAGACGGGGATGCATTCCAAGAATGCAAGGCAATGTGAAGAAAAGAGAGGCAAGGGCCGAGGAACAGTAACAAAAAAAAAGAAAAAATACCCACCCTTGGCACCGAAGAGAGAAACGTAGCTAAAAGCAAACAAAAAAAAAAGTACGTGATCAACTGCTAAAGCACCGTTGTCATTTGCATGTGACTATGATATACCGTCAAGCAACAGAGCAAAGGAAGAGGAACTGAAATGCAAACAAAACAAAAAGGGAGAAGAGGTCAACAGTAGAATCGCCTATGCAATTGTTGCAGTTATAAAACATGATTAGGAGTCTTCATCGTTGAGACACACGTTCTACTTGTCCTGACACCTCTTCTGCACTGTTCTTATGAGAGCGCACGTACACACATACACACACACACACAAGCGCATCGCCGGGAACGGCTGCTAATTGCCACCGGTCGACCGCACCGCTGCGCTTGGCTGGTCTGTGATGACGAACCCTTGTGAGCCACGTCTGTGGACTGTTGTGCGTCGTGTGGTTGGTGCCTTTGGTGTTCGCGTTTCGCCGAGAATTGTGTTCGGCTTCACCTGCGGATGGACTGATGTGACGGACGTGGTGGTGGCTGGCGCCGTGGTACTTTGACGTCGCACTGCCATGTACGCGCTTGGCTTTGCGGCACCGCCTGGTGTACTCTTCGCTGAGTCGCAGGTCGGGGAGTTGTCTGTGGATGGGACAGGGTGGCGCAGGGACTTGGCTGCTGGCGCAGAGGTGGCAGCCTCGCCATTGGTCGTCGTGGTGGTTTGCGAGGTCCGTTTCATCGGTGTGGTCGGCTGCGTGGCCTTTGTCTCACCGCTGCTGGTGACAGACCCCTTGAATGGCGAGCGCGCCGAGGCAAGAGGGGCACCAGAGACAGGACGGACATACACCTTTGGGCGCGTCAGTTCACCTGCCGGCTTGCGTCCCGCCGTCGCAGGGCCCTTGGCGGTCGCGCGGTAGTCGTACATGGGGGTCATCTGCTGAGGAACGGACAAGGCGGCCTCCGCAGCGGCTGCACTTAGTTGCGGCATCGAGTCGCTTGGACGGGTACTGCGGGAGCTGCGGCGATACACCACACGGGGCGCGGGTGCGGTCGCGGCAGCTGGCAGGGCCATCACGCCCCTTGTCGCGGTGGCGTAGGTGGGGCTTGAGAGCACGGATAAGCGCTGCTGCTCGCCGCTGCCACGACCACTGCCGCTGAGAGGTTCAGGCTGAACAGCGTGGCGCTGACTGTCGTTGTTCGTCAGAGGAGAGCGGCTTTGCTGGGTCGTTGTACTGCCGCGACGCGATGCAGCAGGGTTGTTCATCATCAACACGGAAGAAGGGGCCATCACCTGGGCGAACGCCTTTCCGTCCGTGGGGGCACCCAGCGGAGACGTCACGCTCGAGGAGCCCGTGATTGTGCTACGACGACGATCGGAAGTGAATTGCTTCCCACCGTGCGCGGATGGGGTTGGTGGCTGTATGAACTGATCATGGTCATGGTCTAGCTTTGCCTTTGGAGATGGAGAGGTGTTCCCGAGCGCGGGGGGATTGGGCTTCGCGGCCGCGCCGTGCCCCTCCGCAGGGAGCGGTGTGTGGTTCGGATGTAGGACCGAGTCTTCGTCATCGCTCTCTTCAGTCACCTTCATCCGCATGCGGGCGTACCAGTCGTTGCTCGTCACAGCCGAAAGATCGCCGCCGCCGAGTCCACTCCACCCACCTCCAAACACTGGGAACGTGTTGCTGTCCGAGTCATTTAAAGGTGTACGTGCGTCGTTAAGCGGCCCGCTCAACGAGCCACCATTCGTGGTGTCCTCTTGGGGAAATACATTTGGGACGTCCGCGACATTGGTGCTTGGGCTGGTGCGGGTCGTGCTTGTCATGCCGCTTCGTGACAGGTGCTGAATCAGGTTCCGCACCTTCTGATCGTGCAGATCGGCATCTGCCTCGTCATCCGAGTGAGACAGCTCCGCGTCAACGCTGCCGTTGGTGTTTGACTTGCTCGCGTGGCTGATGGACAGGCCTTTCCGGACTCGGTCGCTGCGGCGCGGGGCCGAGCCGCTGTCATCGTCGACGTGTGTGAAGAAGGCGGTGTCCGTGTTGACACGCTCCATCAGCGGGATGCTGTTGGCGTGGTCCAAAGCGGCCAGTGCACCGTTCGCGAGGCGCACAGTCGACGCGGTAGAGGAGCAACCTGCCCCCGGAACACGTGTGCGTTGGCGAGGGCTGCAGATTGGTGTGCCAAGGCCCTCAGAGCCTGTGGGTGAGTACAGCTCCGTGTCGTCCTCCGCGCCGACGAAGCTGATCGTGCGGTTGTTCAAGCTGCTGCGGCGGGCCAGGCTGCTTCCCATGAGTGGACCTGCCGTCCGAGACGCGCCAAGACGGAATGAGCCAAGTTGCTTTCGCCGCAGCACCGCTCGGGCGCCGCGCAAGGAGCGGCTCGTGTTGAGGGGATCCTCCGTGCTGCTCGTATTCATGGCACTGATATCGACGCTAACCATCGGCATCTGGCCCACGTCGGAGCCTGTTCGGACGCGCCCGTGACGAGAGCCGGGTGGGTTGGCCCCGCCGGTGGTGAGAATTGGTGATGAGACGCTGGCCAAAAAAGGGTCGGACCCGCCTCCCTGTTGCGGCCTGCCGAGAGATGGCTGGCGCGATGTAGATGTCTGCACCGCACTGAAGCTCAGCGTGCCCAGCTCCTGGGACTCTTGTTGGCCACTCCCACTGCGCTCGCTCGTGCTTCCTTTGCGGGTAGATAGCTGTGCGGGCCTACGTGAGCTCGCGCTGTCTACTCGCCGACCATTCTCTTTGGAATGCGATCGGAAAAAGCCACCGAGTCGGCGGGGCGATCCGGTGTTCTGTGCACTAGCGGATGTTCTCTTCTCCTCCGTGGAGGAGAGCACAGGCATATGTAAGGGATCATTCGAGGAGCTCGTAATGACAGCCTCGGACAGCTCGCGGCGGTCGAGCACGGGGGAGTACGTTGATAGTGAATGCTGTCGTGGCGCGTTGTTTACGTCCGAGTTTGTTTGAGGGGCCTTCACATCTTGCAGGGCTTTGGGAAAGCTATTGCTTACAGGTGTGCGGCCATCTTTGGCCGCACCTGGGCCTCTATTGGTGCCCGCATTCACCGGCGTATCTAATCCCAGCAGCGGCGAGAGCGACCCATCGCTGGCACTCATCGTGCGGCTGAACAATGTATTTTTCACAGTTGCATCGACAGGAGGCAGAAAGCGAAAAGTCGTCGTCATCACACACCACACAGCTCAGACAGTGAGATGAATGAAAGGAAGGAGGGGCACAAAGGGAAAAAGAAGAGCGAGAGAGAGTGAAAAGTTGTATAAATGTGAGGAAAACAGAAAAAAAAAGTCACAATGAAAGTTACAAAAAAAAAAAAGTGAGCTACGCGTAAGAGGGCAAGAAACAGGTGGTGAGACGAAGGGGCAAGGTGAAAAATAACAAGGTCGAGCAAACACCGCTAGATACTCTACCGCTAGGCCCGACGGCAATAACAAAAAAAAAAAGGTTCTTTTTCCTTTCACTCACAGCTTGTTTCTGTTTGGTAAGGCAAGGAGAACAGCGAAGAGAGAGAGAGATAGAGAGGGTGGGAGAGGCGAATGAGGAAACCAAACATGATGAATATGCAGAAGCGGCGTTGCCTTGGATAGTGTCTGCATATTCATGCCACGAAGTGCGCGAGGGAAATGGTCGCTGTGTCCGAATGGAAAAGAGCAGCTCCTATCGGAGTGAATAGATATACCGTTGCATGCACTCGGACGTGTGCAGGCCGCGACTAAAGACTGTAACCATAGGGGGGACAGAGCTGCTGCAGCTTATTTACTGGCCTCTTTATCTCCTCACAGTCCCAGTAGTGCTTTTGGGGGGAAATGTTGCTTAGACATATCAATAAAGTGTGAAACTTCGCGTCCACAATGGTCGAGAAGCAAAAGAAAAAAAAGGAGCAAAAAAAAAAAGCGTGATCACCGCAGCAAGCAAGAAACAGAAAAGGGGGAAGAGGGCTAATGGAAGAAATAAACAAGCGAGTCAACGGAAAAGAGTACTAAACATTGTGCAATAGTGCATGTTTTCTTGTTTTTTTTTTTTTTTTGCGGGAGTTCTGTACTTGCCCAGGCGGGCCTGCGACGTGACTGTCCTCGCACCGCCTCTCCTCGATTAGCAACCAAAAGGCAAAAGGCAGTGCATGGTCAACGAGAAAGCGTGTTGCCACGCTTGCGAAAGACATGCACAAGAAGAGCACGCTCGATGCAGGAGGTTCACGGAAAGCGTAAAGTAGAGCAAAAGAACAAACAAAAAATGTATGTGCCAACACGGAAGCACCAGAATAAGGAAAGAGGAGTGTGTGGTTTTGTGTGTGTACGCGCGCGTTGGGAGATATTTCTGCAAAGAAGCAGCCAACCAATAATACGGAGAACAGCGCTCAACGCTTTCGAGCGCGCTAACACAAACGGAAAGGCGTTTTTTTTTTTTTAAGAGGTGAATGAGAACAAAAACAAGAATCCGCACGGTATAATACATCACTGTTGAACGGGCGCACCAAAGCGGCAAGTTGAAGAGGCAACTGACCACCACGGATACCGAGAATAGAAAAAAAGGGGGGCGGACTCAAGTCTCAAGACAAAGAAAAGGGAACAAGAAAAAAAAACGCTTGCACAGGATTGGTAACATGCCGTTGACTCCAAAAAGAAGCGGGAGTGAGAAGACACACACAAGAAAAGAAAGAAAAAAACATCCAAGAGCCAATGCAGTGTCCTTGAAAGCATCAGTAACATGGGATTGTCTCGCCGTCTCAGTCCCCACGCCGGCCTCCGTCCTCCTGGTATCCTTCCATGCAAGTGTGTTTGACATCTTGCTTGAGCTGAGCAGACAAGAGGCCGGCTGGTGGCACTACTAATGATACAACAACAAAACAAAACAGAGAGAGACGGTAGAAACACACCCTACACATAACCAATGTTGCACCGCGTGTATGAGCACCCTTTTAAGCGAGCCCGTTCGGACGCAAATAGGTCCAATCCGTCGTGAAAAAGGGATGCTGAAGTGCTTGAGAGGCGGTGATACGCAAATGCGGATCTGGGTTCAGTAAGCCTCTCAACAAGTCGAACAAGTGAAAGCGTTGCTTCATGATCTCCGCGCGCGTCGACTGATTCGGTACCGGTTGAATCGTCTCCTTTCCAGCAAGCTCCGCGCTCGAGGCATACGGAGGAAGGCCATTGCTCATACGGCGCTCTTCCAGCGAAAGTGGGCAATGCCGCACCAGCTCTTGTAGCGTGTTGTGCGTGAAGAACTGGCGGTACTCCATCGGCTCGATCCCGGCGCGCTGAAAGTATTCATCACGATCGACCAAATGAAACGCCGCCTGCGGCGCTGTGTCTGACGATTCCTCATTCGCCGCAGCCTCTGGAGCTGATTCGTCGTAGTTGTAGAACTGCATCGTCTGCGAGCCACCTTGCAGGACGTAGAAGGGCAGTGTGCCGACGGTTTGTTCAATGAGGGTCAGCTGATGATGGTCATTGCAGCCCGGCAGCAGCGGAATACCGAGGAGCAGCTCCGCAAGCAGGCAGCCAGAAGACCACAAGTCAATGCCGCTGCCGTAGCGACCACCGACAATCACCTCCGGCGCACGGTAGTACCGCGACTGGATGTACGTGTAAAACGGTCCGCCGTCGTAGCAGCTCGAGCTGAAATCGATTAACTTCACTTGGAGGCGGGACTCCTGTGATGCTGGCTTTGGGGCCGCACTCATGCCATTGGGGCGTCCGGCACCAGCCGCATCACGGCTGCCGTCCATGGTTCGGCGTCGTTCTTGTGACGCACCGAGGCCCGAGGCGGGGCTGGGGGAACAGTTCGCAGGATGGTTCAACGCCTGCACGCGCACGGGCTGGGGTGCGAGCATGTGCATCTTCTCCATCACCGCCCCATTCGAGGTTTGCACAACACTAGAGGCCGGTGACGCCGCCGTCTTGCCGAGGAAGAGAAGCGATTTTTCCATGGGAGTCGCCTCCAGAGCGACGGACGACAGCGGCTTTCCGGACAGGGTTGCGGCAGACAGGGAGGAGGTGACCGTCGTAGCGGCAGCTGTGGAGCTGTGGGAACGGTCACCAGTCAGGTCCGCACGTCGGCTAAACGCTGCGTTGCTTCGGCAGGAGTCCAGTGTGAGAAGCATGTTCTCCGGTTTAATGTCGGCGTGGATGATGTGGCAACGATCGTGAAGCAGCGTCAGCGCTGAGAAGAGCTGCAGACCAACAGAGCGTATTTGGTACATGGGCAAGCCCTTGTGGTCGTTGCGTTCGACGTACTCGTACAGGTTGGCGCCGTAACGCTCCATCACGATGCAGTGGTGGCCGTAGCACACACCATCAGCCAACACCTTTGTCACGTATTGGCACCGTGGATCGGCAGCAGGAGGATCCTGCACGGTACCGGCGCCCGTGCCGGTGGTGGCGGGCTCGAACGCGGCAAATGGGTCTTGCGGGTCCTTCGCCACCCCCGCGGCGCCTTGCTCGTACTCGCACTGCTCCTCGTCTTCGTTCGTGGCTGTCTGCGCGCCAATCAGGACAAGCATCTCCGCCTCGAGCACCGACTGATTCTCAAGCACGGGGATGCTCTTCACGACCTTGACCGCCACCAAAGGGTCGTGCGTGGGTGGGTTGTCGCAGTCGCCAAACGGAAGATAGGCATGGCAGCAGTTCCAGTACGCGAAGTCCTCGCCATCAATGTCTGCCGGGTGCACAAAGTGGCCATCGGCAATGCGTAAATCTTTGCAGAGAAAGACCTGTCCAAAGCTGCCGCAGCCGAGGAGACTCACCACCTCGAGCCACCCCATCAGCAGCATGCCCACGTGTACAACGAGATCGCCGTTCTCGTTATCGACCTCCCGCTCAATCTCGTCGATGGTGTGAATGTGGCGCTGGAGCTCGCCGGCCTCCGTGAGAGCTCGCCGCAGACCGGTAGGTGCGGCTGGGGACACGTCCGTTCGTGAGCCTAGCAAATCGGGTAGAGCCCTGCTGCTGCCGCTCTCCCTGTCCATCTGCTGATCACGCACGGCGTCGCAGGCCTCTGCCAGGGCGTCCACCTCTAGGAACGTCACCTGGCTGCTGTTGCTCGTGCGTCCGTTGAGGCTTGACGAGGTGCCGTTTGCCGGTGGGGGAGAGGTGGAGATCGAGTCGGACGCCGCGGCTATGGCTGTGGAATGGATTGCGTGCAAAAACGAGTTGTGCGTCCCCGTCACGGAAGATCCCGGGGTGGCGGCGTCGCCAATGCTGGTGTGCGGCGCCGTGTGGGTGCTCTGGCGCAGATGTGGGCTGATCTGCGAGGACGACGCGGACGGACGAATGGTCGCCATGTTGTGCTGAAGGAACAACGTTGTTTGCAGCAGCGGGCGGGATTTGATACGATTGACAGTCACCTCGGACAGGCGCCGCGTCGGACGGCGAACGACTGTGGTGAAGGACAGCGAGCTATCCAGCGCGGTCGATCTTTCCCGACCCTGCCCAGGACCCGCAGCGGTGCCCACGTGCAGATTTGACATGCTTCCGAGAAACGGCGGGACCTCACCAATTGTCTGCCGATTGTGATGACTCAGGCTGATACGCTTGCCAAAGCTGTAGTAGCCTGACGAACGCAAAAGCGAGGTAGAGAGCGAGGGACTACTGCGAGGCATCGCAGGTTGCGCGGCAGGGCGCAGAACGGACCTCGACGCGGCCGGGGAGCGGTTCGCGCTTGTTGCCAGGATCGACGTGCGCGCCCCCACAACAGTCTTACGCATCGATTGGTTCAACGTTTGAAGTCGCTGAAGACGCTCATAGGCAGAGCACACCATCTCGAACGTGCGGTGATATGCTTGAGAGAGGGATTGTGACGAGAGAGGGTCACGCGGAGGCGGTGCAGGAAATGTGACGGACTTTCTCGCTGGGCGGCCAGGGGTGTCGGACATCTGGTTCTGAGAAAAGCTCTCACCGCGTTGGTCAAGCGCGCGGCGCAGCAGCTGAGGGGACACCGTGTCTTTCCTTTTCGGAGCTTGCGTGTGGTGCGTCGACGTCGGGGACGACGACTTGCTCCACTGGTGGTGGGTGGAGCCCTCTTCCGTGCGAACCGAGTTGGTGGCCCAGTCCACCGGGCTCAGCAAACTGGCGTACGTCGGATCCTGCGGGGGGTTATGAGGCGAAACACCAAGCGGGTGCGAGGACTTGTGAGGGTTCGCCTTTACCACGGAAGACGGCGACAGAAGCGAGTCGCGCGTCTTGCCGCCGAGGTTGGGAAATCGCCACGTCTGGAACGGGACGAGAGGCGTCTGAACGGCCGTGCCGGGCTCCTGCTTCACATTGGTCAGATCCGGCGTAGGTGGGAGTGGAATCTCGGATGGCCTGGGAGGGCGTTGGCTGGATGCTGTCGCGGTGCCTTTGAGATTGTACAAGACCGTGTTCATCTCGTCCTCCTCTTCATCATCGTTGAGACGGTTGGCTCGGGTCAGATCTTCGGCGTTCAACTTGGCGAATAGATGCTGCAGATCGTGGTTGGCGTCGTAGGTTTCTCCTGGCAGCGGCATCTTTCTCGGCATGTAGCACCGCCGCATGACACCCGCCCCAGCCGCCGCCTCCGCCGCCGTCAACGTCTCCGAAACCGAGTGCGCGGCGAACGCGTTCGGACTCGTCGGGCTCGCTTTCAAAGCAGCGCCTTCACCAGGCGTCGTTGCCAGCGGAGCGTCCACCTTGGCAGAGAGCGCAGCCGCTTGCAGGTGCGGTGCGGCGACGTCCCCAACGTGAGGCTCTGGTGTGTCTGCGCGTGGTGCGCCGTTCGACACGAACGAGGCCTGGCGCCGAATCATGGCGTTGGTGTTCGGCGACGTCAGGTCCTCTGCTTTGAGTCGACTACTCTCGGGTGCTGCGCTGCATGCTGGATACGCCTCCGTGACCGCCTTGACCATCGGGGATGGTGAGGCGTTTGGGGCGCTGCTGGGGGACAAATGCAGTGCCTCAGGTGTGCGTCGGTTCGACGCGACGGACGCCGCTGTGTCGGCTGCCATGTTCTCCAAAATGGCCTGTGACGTCTCGAGCACACCATTGTGTGGGCTTCGCAGAGCGGCGTGACTGCCGTGCCGCAAACTATTTCGAAGTAATACAGAGATGTCATTTTCGAATCCCCCCGATGGCGGTACCAAGCCGGGAGCCGGACCTGGGGATGCGGGTGAGTTTGTGTGGGTGCGGCGGACGCGGCAGCCATCAAGACGCAGCAGGGACGCATCCTTCATGGAGATACCTTTGACATCCGGTGCATCATCGTCGCCGTCGAGCATGCGTCTCAAGAAGACATCTTCGTCTTCATCCCCAGCGGGCAGCGCCTGCGTGGGTGGTGCGCTGTCTAGCGCACCTCTACTTTCATTCACAGAACGGTGTGCTTTCGATTCGGTTTTCGTTGGCATCGAGGAAGGTGAGCACCAAGACTTGTGTTTCTTTCGTGGTTCTGATGTTGGTGGTGCGAGTATCTTTCGGTTCAGGTACTCTTTGTGATGCCGCTCTCCTATCAGCTTCGCAATATGTGGGTTTCTATGTGTCGATGTGTCTGCACTCCCGCTGTACGACCTTGGTCAGACACTTTCTTTGATGGGGGGAGGGGGAGGGAAATCGTGACGCTGCACCCTCAGGTACTGCAGATCTACTGGTTGCAAACGGAGAGAGAAACAGAGACAAATGTGGTCGGGATGCTACGCTTTTCAAGTCGGCACGGCAAGGTCAACTGTGACGTGGACGCGGGCACTGTAATACTCGTGTGAATGGGTTAGAAAGAAATTCCTTGTCGTTTTCGTTTTTCTTCTCAGGAAAATCTGGCGTTGAGCTCGTCGGCAGGGGAAAAAATAAACGTTCAGCTCTGTTCGCTTACGCTAATCAGTGACTTGAAAAAAAAAAGCTATTTTCTTATTCTTGAGGAAGAAAAGTGGGCCGTACAAGGATTTGGAGCATGGCAGAAAAGTGACTCCGATGCACACTGAACGGGATGAACAAAAAAAATAGTCTCCTTTGAGTCACCTAGTCGCTCCCAGTTTCCGAGGGAGCACTGAAACGAGACCAAATGGTGAACACAACGCTTCACCATACGTTGACAGAGGTGAGTCATTCGGTGGGGTTGTGATCGCGTTCTCTTACGTAATGGAAGGGTGAAGAGTCTGCACCAGAACAAGCACCGTGCAGAATCGCAGTCACTCGTGTGTGCAGTACCTATCCTACTCTGTTCACATGAACAACAGTGTGTGTATGTGTGTGTGCGTGCGTTTGGTTTTACCGACATGGAAAAGAAACACTTTTGATATTGTTGTGTAAATGCTTTAAAGAAAAACTGGTTCTATCCTCTCCTTCGTAACCACACTTCAGTGTGTCGCGGGGTTTTTTTGTTGTTGTTGCTGTTTTTAAGATGCCGACAAACACGGAGGACAGAGGGGAGAGAGAACACTCCCAAAATGGGAACACTAGACGTTAAATTCAAAGCAATAAAACTCGAGCGTGTGCAAGGGGGAAAAACGGCGCAATAAAAGAACAGAGTAATCGCAATATCGTGTGAGGGGGGCGGGGGACGGAGCTACACGGCAGCTGTGAAACGTGCTGGCATAACGTGTGTACGTGCTACGCAGACGCGGAACTCGTGGTCGCATTTCGCTCATTGCGTTGCTTCAGCACGTTTTTGAGATAAAACTCTCCCGCGCGGTAAGAGCTGCGCACCATCGGGCCGGAGGCACAGTACACGAAGCCCATCTCAAGCGCCTCTTTTTCCCACATCTCGAATTCCTTTGGGTGGGCGTAGCGCGACACCTTGAGGCGTGTGCGAGACGGCTGAAGGTACTGCCCCAGCGTCACGGCAGACACGCCGGCTGTGCGTAAATCACGGAGAGTCTGGCGAACCTCCTCCTCCTGCTCACCCAGGCCAAGCATGATGCTGCTCTTCGTCAGCATCTTCCCGTCGGTGATCTTGTTCACGTGTTCGAGTGTCTTGAGGGACTGGTGATACGACGCACGGCGATCACGCACGCGCGGGGTGATGCGCTCAACACACTCAATATTGTGCGCGTACACGCTGAGCGGGGTGCGCGCGACCTGCTCCACCAACGCAAAGTCCCCGTGAAAGTCTCCGACAAGAGCCTCGAGCAACACGGTTGGGTTCCGTGCTTTGATCGTCTCGATGCAGCGGGCCACGTGAGATGCACCACCATCCGGCATGTCATCGCGGTCCACCATGGTCATCACAATGTAATCCACGCCCATCTCAGAGATGGCATCTGCCACCTTCTCAGGTTCGTTCGGGTCCAACGGAGGCGGACGCTTTGATGTAAGAACGGAGCAAAACCGGCACCCGCGTGTGCAGTGTGAGCCCATCACCATGATTGTCGCCGTCGCGGTGCCCTCGTCTTCGCCTCCCCAGCACTCCCCAATGTTCGGGCATTTGGCCTCTTCGCAGACCGTCGACAGCTTCTTTGCCCGCATGCTACTGCGGAGCTGATTGTAGCGAGGCCGGTGCGTCATGCCCTTGGGGACCTTGAGCTTCAGCCAGGGCGGGAGGGGCTCGTGACCACGCTTGATGGGGCCCATGGAGGCCATGGACGGCGAGACACCCTCAGGGAGGTCAATGAAGCCATCCAGTTCGTTCTTCCCAGTGCTGTCCGTGCTGAGGCGTGCGCGGAAGCGGTCACGGAAAATTTGCTTGTAATTTGGGTCATCCTTGCTCACATCGCTCATGATGTCTTTGATAGACGACGATGATTGGGAGTCAGTGGACGGTCCCGTTCCTTTGCCTGCAGCGACAGCGGCCGCGGCGACGGCGGCAGGAGAAAGTGCAAGCGGTACACGACGAAACATTCTGTTTAAAACTGTTCACTGAAAAACATGGGGTGAGAGAGAGACGTGAGAGAGAAAGAAAGGCAAGAGCAAGCAAAAGAGATGTGTGCACAGTTGTCACGGAAAAGAGCAAAGGCGTGTGTGTAGGGATATGAATATATGTGTGTGTGTGAGTAAAAGGTGGGAAACTGGGAGGGACGCGGGACGACCACGAGCTACTTGAGCCAAAGGATCACAGTCGCACCAGAAAGGCTCGCATTCCGAAAAGGGAGAAGAAGTAGGACACCAGACAGTACGCCCACAATCAGCAGAGTGGAACGAGGCGTGGCAAGAAAAGCTAGCCACAGAGAGCTATCAGATCTTCTCGTGGCGCTGAGATGAGGCAGATGCATCCGTCAGCGGCTACAGTAGACCATTTTTTTCTTCTTCTTTTAATGTCCGAGTCACATGTTTTGTTTTTTGTTATTGGTATTTGTGCTGTACTGTGTTCTTGTAACGTTGGCGCACGAGACGAAGAGACAGAAAAGGAGGAAAAGAGTAGAAGACATCGACTGTACGGTTTAGTGAGATACCGTGTGCGTATCAGATATACATGTTTTCGGGTTGCAGGCAGAGTAAATCGCATGGGAGCAAGCGCAAAGGCCCCATGAAAGGAACATCGTGCAAGAGCGGACACAAAGCCAGAGGAGACAAGAGAGGGCATTAACGTCAGTTCTGTGGGCAGTCTGCTGCGTACAGCTGTTGCGCGAACGGGAGAGATAGAAGCAACAGAGAGGGGAGACAGAGTGAGAGAGGGAGAACTCACAGCACCCTCAATTTCTTGATGTCCTTCACACCTTGCTTCGCCAAATTCTCCCGGATCTGACTGTCAACCTCGGGGCCATCACCCTTGATAGCCAGATCGTTCTTGATCTCCTCCGTTGTGATTCGACCGTTCGTGTGCACCACCTCCACCCGGCGGCACGACGTGTTCGCGGATTTGCCGTTCCCGCCGCTCATGTGCCAAATATTTCGCATCATGCGCTCGAAATCACAGTCGTTGGCTACCTCGAAGGAGGCATCGCTAAAAAAAGAGAGAAAGCGATCTGACTTGATATACGCATTCCGGTTCGGTGCGTCCCACTGTTCCTCAAACGCGGCCAAGCACTCTTCTGGGGATGCCGTGCTGTCCTCTAGGTGGCTCAGGTCCACAAGCTCCACCAGACGGCCTAGGCGCACGATGCCGTCCTCGCAGAGTGACTCTACGAGTGTGTAGACGTTCTGAATGATCTGCTCGCGCCTGTCATTCACAACGCCACGTAGCTCTTGGGCCAGCACGGTGGCAGGAACGCAGCCTTTGCCGACACGGTCGTAGTGGCGAATCAGAGCGATACACTCCGGTTCAGAGACGTCGATGCCAACAGCACCGAAGCCCGCCATCATCTCCTCTTTGTTGATCTGCCCACTTCCGCTCGCATCGTTGCTATTTGCGAGCAGAGACTGCTTTACTGTGCGAGCAATGTTACCAGGGAAGGCAGACCGGCCCGGCATGTTCACCTCCATTTGGTGACGAATACGCAGCAGCACGCCGCGTGCTTGAGCACCAGGCAAACCACCCACAACAGCGGGTACGTATGCGTGCTCAACGGCGCGCGTTGCTTCCGGGGACGCGTAGGCGGTCGCGTTCGTGGATTGGAACGCGCTCTTCATCACTTCATCGCGCTGCTTGTCGAGGTGAGGCTGGTGGCCGGGGTAGCTGCTCTTGGTGTGGTCCACGATGTCGATCATCGTGCCCTGATCGAAGGTGGCGGGCTTGCTTTGCGGGAGATCACGGCTCATCTCGCGGTAGGAGGTCGTCCATTGCCGTTGCTGGTCTGTCTGCAGTCCAGGGTTGCCATCGTAGTAGCCAGCGTCTGCGCGCTCCTCGCTCCAGTTGCCCATCAACGCCGCCGTCTTGTAACCGCCAGTCTTGACTTCTGTGCCTGGCAGGTAACCGCGGTTCTTGGGCTGGTTTTGTTCGCCCGTGAGTCTCTCACTAAAGCGCTCCTTCTTGTGTTCACCGCCAAGCATTGTGGTGCACACACGATGGGTTTTTGTCTAGGTCAACGAAAAAGAAGCAGACAGAGGGAGAGAGAAGAAAGAGAAGACGGATGGAGGAAGAGGTGTCTGCAATTGATATATTTTTTTCCTGTCGTATGTGTGACTGAGAAATAGAAAAAGCCAGAGAGGGGGATATTACAACGCGCGGAGAGCGCCGTGGAGATCAGTTGAGAAGAGGTGACATGAAAGAGAGAGAGAGAGAGAGAGATAGAGAAGCATGATGAGGGGCCGTCATCGGCGAGGCAACGAGACAAAGAGATACGTGCGCGCGCAACGGCATTCGCAAAAGAGGGAGGGGGGCACGTGTACAATGACTGGAATGTGGTCCCGGTGGTGGTGCGGTAGTGGAGAGCTCTATTCATTGCACTCAATTCGCTTTTGCCGGGTAGGGAGAGGGAGACGCAGCTAAACGCGGCGCATCGGCAGCTGAAATTATCCCTCGATAGGATACTCAGATTTGACAGCTTCAAGGAACACTAACCATTGTTTTGGTCACGCACCAAAGAATGCCTCGCAACAAGGTAATTTTTTTTCCTCGTGTACGTTGCATGCGTTTCTTTCACTCTTGTTAGCTTTTTTTTTTTTTCAAAAGAGTTTCTTCACAAGCACTCAGCTTCAGCAAGCTTTTGCAAGTCAAGGTATTCTCATGTAGAATCGAAACATGTGCACCAAAATTGTTGACGAGAACAAAGGGGGGAAAACAGAGATACATAATTACATTGAGCCTTTTTGTCGTTATGTGTCATCGTCTCTACTGTCTCTGTTTGTGGGGGATGAGCTGAGGCGAAAGAGAACAGGAGGGGGAAAAAAACAGAGGAGAAGTGAGACAAATCAAAAGAAACAAAGTATAACAAGCGTGGCCCACTTCGTTCTTCGTGGAATTCTATTTACTGGTATGGTTTCGCATTGGGACGCTGGGACTCTTTTGCCAGTTCCTGCTTTACCTTTTCAATGACAAGCGGCCAGTCCACTTCGACCGTCTTGTTCATCTCCTTGTAGGACTCCAGTGTTTCCTTTTTGCCGATGGACTCTAGATATTTCTGGCGGCGCCCGACGACAGTGTCAACGTGGGTTTTGCGCTCCTTCGCGATGGTGAGAGCGCGCTCCCAATCGAACAGGCGTGTGTGCATATCAATGCACCGGTACACCAGCCCAGACTGCAGGAGCACCTTCTCCGCCTCATCGACACGGTGTTGGAACACGGCGAGCTCGGCCTGACGCACCTCCGGCAGGGGCATCTCCTTGATCCCGTGGATGTAGCGTACCTTGGGGAGATCGCCCAGCGCACCGTAGCCGGTTTCCACCGTGTTCAGCTCGCCCTTTTGCACCGCGAGGCCTGTCAGAATCGCCCACAAAAAGTCCTCACCGAGAAAGCGTGTCAGCCTAGTGGCCCCATCCCAATCGTTACTCTCGACCAGTTGGAAGATGATGACAGGGTAGGGAGACACGGTCACTGTCAGCAGCGCGCCATCGCCTCCGCGACGCACCAGTACACGCGTGTCGTTGAAGCCGGTGATGCGGTCGTTCTGGCTAAATTCATCTGCGCCGTCGTCACGAACTTGCTTCGTCAAGGGCAGGAGATCGCGGTCCGCGAACACCACCGCCGGGCAATACCACGTCGCGAGCCGGCCATCGGTGATGGCGGTGAGGGTCTCGTGCGTGTCATGCCAGGCCACGCTCGAGGCCATGGAGCCCAACTTGTGAACGCCGAGCTTCTTGTGCACTGTGGAGAAGTACAGGTCGCGGTTGCGATCCACGTAGGCAATTTTGCGGTCACTCATCGAGCCTTGCTGGGAGAGCTGAACGGAGACAACGTCGAGGTGGTGTGTGATGGTCGCCTCCTCGATTGGCTTTCCGCTGAGTGTGTCGTAGAAAATAATCTTCTTGAGGTCAGCCGGGTTGCGCAAAGCAATGGTCTCTTCCGAGAGGGACAGAAGGTCCGAGGCCATGATCTCAGGACGCAGCGAAACCTGAAGCCGCAGGACGCTGATTTGTCGTCCTTCGTACGAGTAGACTTGGATGCCCTGGTTGCAATCGGCGAGGAGAAAGTTCTTGGCTCCAAGCATGAGCGTGATGACAGCGTCACGCAAATCAAACTGTACGGGCGACTTGAGGCGCTCCAGGGGGTAGCAAATGCATGTCGTCGTCGTGCATGCCACCAAGTACCCGTGGCCGACCTCCAGCTTGATGACCTTATCCTTTTGTGGTAGCTCCTCCACGGTGTCCTTGGAGACGTCCTGCACGAGCAGCTTGCGGCTATCCGCGAGAGTCACGCAGTACGAGCCCCAGCTGATCTTGCGGTCGACGATCTGGGCGGTACAGACCGCCCCGGTACCGCACCCTACCAGCATCTGCGTGCCGTCGGGCATCCATTCAATAGACAAGGCACTACCCTCTGCAACACGCTCGTAGGTGTGGCTCCATCCCGTCTTGTCGCACACACGCAGATTCATGAAGGAGCCAACCGCGAACATCTCGCCATCGGCAGAGAACCGGACGGAGGTGATCGGATGTTCACCCGCTGCGGACGTGTACACGTTGCGGCCATACGGGTCCCACACCTTGTAGGTGCCATCCTCGCCGCCCGTCACAATCAGCCCGCTCATGCAAGACCAATCCGCACACAAGACGACGCCGTTGTGCGCCTTCCACTTGATTTGTTTCTTCACAGAGGGGTTCAGCGGCTTCACAATAACATCTGTCCCGACCGTGTAGAGGACACAATCACCCCCCAGCTCGGTCGATTCATTGCCCCAGCACAGTGAGTAAATACACTTGCCAGCGTTTGCGAGCGTCGAGCGGGAGATGCCGGCCTGAGACCAGACCTTGACACAGCCGTCCTCACCGGACGTGATGATGGAGGAGCCGTCTGGGGCATGAACTACGCCAGTCACACTGCCAACGTGTGCCTCCACAACACGTTCAACACGGCGGCTAGCCACGTTGACAAACGAGAGTGTGCCATCGGCACAGGCCACGAGGCAATTGTCCTTGCCCTCGTTGGCTGCCGCACCACGCGCACGGCGGGCGGCCGCAGAGACAGGCACCCACGTCACGTACGTGATGCAACTGTCGAACTGCTTCACGACATCGATGGCCTCTCCGCTCGCATTCCACCGGCGAAGGCTGTAGTCATCGCTGCCACTGATGATGTCACCGGTCAGCGACACAGCCACTACTGTACACGCCTCGCTGTGGCGTTCCTTCGCAGTCGTAGTCACAAGACGCATACTGGAGTCCGGAAGACAATGCTATTCAGTTCTGGCTTCGCGCCGCGGTATTTTTCTTTTCTTCTTTTGGTTTTTTTCTTTTTTTTTCTCTCTTTCCGGCAATACTCAACAATGAATGTGAATCAGACAGTGAATGGGAAAGCAAGTGCGAAATAAACAGGACGATGAGAGGTGTGGGCGGAAGTTGGGGGTAACGAAGATGTCACCAGTACACGACAGGGGCAAGAGAGAAAGAGACACTATACCGATGAGAGCACTTATCTGCACCACACGCCCCGTGTCTCCAAGGGAGAGGAGGGTGGGGCGGCAACATCAGTACTTCATATGCACGTGGTATTCCTCTTGGGTTCGTTGTGAGCAGCTAACGGGCTGTCATCACTCCAATTTGACATGTGCAAATCAGCGCGCACGCACGTCGAGGGTGTTCACTGGCACAGGCTCGCGAGCCTGGGAGCGCTCCATGCTCGGCACACGGTGCTGGTCAATGATTCGCGTGAGGGAAAGAGTGGGAGAAGGGGGGGGGGCGGCAGCCCCGCTGCGTGTGTGTGCGTGTGTCTTTGCAGGTGAGTGCATTGTTTTGTTTTTCTGGTGAGTGTTTTGGCTGTTGCTGATGAATCAACAATCGAATCACAAACATGTACATTGCATTTTTCATGCTGTTCTCCCAGGTAAGCGTGCTGGATCTTCATAGCGGCGATAGCTGTCACATCCGGAAGGAAAGAGAAAGAGAGAGAAATCACCAAGCCTTTCAACAACAACAAGAAAAAGGAGGCTCCGAGAAACAGCACAGCAGGTGGAACAAGGGATAAAAGTAGCATGTTCTTTCTTTTATTCACAGACAAAACAAAAGAAGAAAAGGAGTGAACACGTGTCAGGTCATTCAAGCGATACGCTACCTCGGGATCTTCACCATTTCTAGTTCTCTTTATTCCGGGTTTTTCTTCTGTTGTTTACATGGGTGCGAGCAGCCCAACACAGGAAAAGAGATGAGAGAGCCTCATTCGACGGAGCACAGGCACGATGACTAGAGGAGGAAAAAAAAAAAGAACAGACAAACAAGGCAGAGCCATAATAAAAACAATGCGAAGACACAAAAAAAAAAACAGCATGGGCACGGGGGGGGGGGGACAACAAAAAAAAAAGGGGGCGAAGCAGGACGTGTGGCCGACAGTCGCGCACATTGGGCTTGTTTTTTTTTTTCTCTTCTTTTTCCTTTTTTTTCCACCGCGACGCGTCGATGCGCCAGCCACAACAAAAGAAAAAAAAAACAGACAGATAAGAGCGCGGTCAGTGCTTAGACCTCTTCAATGGTGTAGAGGAAGTTACGGGCATTCGTCCCGCCGCTTCCTTGCTCGCATGCGCCGCGCAGCTGGTTGCCTTGCAGCATCGCCAAAAACACGTAGAACAGCTGGCCGCCTTTCTTGTCCTCCAGCACCACGCCCCACTCCATGGGGTACTCGCGCTCGCCTGGAGGTTTAATGTCGCCCTGAATGCGCGCCTCCTGAGGGGCAAAGAGAGGCGAGTCATCGTGGATCTGGATGCTGCCATTGATTGTGCCGTCTGCGTAGTTGCACTCCAAATTGAGAATCCAGCGCGGGTTGTCGTCGAAGGGGGTGGTGTCGACCGTGATGCCGGCATTCACTGCGTTGATTGTGTTCACGCAGATGACACGAACCATATTCTCAGCCGCAGCCGCAGCCGCAGCAGTGCCGTCTTGCGAGGTGGCGTCGGAGCGACGGCCCGAGGCATAGTTCGGCGAAGGGCCTGAGTTGACCTTTTTGTATTGGACGACTTGCCGGAACACGTAGTCGAGCAACGCACGAGGATCACGGTTACGCGGGCTGCGCAGCTTCTTGGTGACGCCCATGACCTCTGCTGCCTGCAGAATGTAGAATTCGACATCCTCCGGTTTGCACTTGTTTGTGAGCTGGCTCAGGCGAACCCGCTCCGGTGCGAACTCCTCGTCCAGATCGAAGAGATCCAGCGCAGGTGGCATGGGGTCTCTGTGGATAGGGCCGAACGCCGCGGGTTTCACGGGCGGCAGTGGGGTCTGGAACTCGGGGGGGATCAGCGTCAGGGGCTCGAGTTTCACGTTGAGCTTCTCGTAGGTATCGATGGCATCCGGGATCTTATCCGTGCTCAATTTGAAGGTATCCAGCTCGAAGAGACGCGTGAAGTCACGCGGCAGCTCCTCCTGCTGCTCCACAGACACACGCAGGCGCTGCGAAAGTGACGCGGTATCGGGAAGGTGGTGATACTCAGTCACATCGGGCTCATCGGCGTCAATCTGGTTGAGGCGCACCATGTGGTTCAGGTAGTCGAAAATGACATTCGCCAACAGCTCGTTCTCTTCTTTGCCGAGCCAGTTGTCGTCGAAGACTTGGGCACTACCGAACACCATGAGCTTGCCCTGCTTGCGCCGGCCAAGGTGCTCCGCAACGTCGGGGCTCTCCCAGACGGCTGCGATGGGGCGGTTGAGCGGATACGCCATGAAGCCACTGCTCAAGATGGGAATGCCAGGGCGCTGCACGTTGAGGGTGAGCCCGTACGGATAGACGAAGGCCAGGTTTGTCGGAACGGCCTCAGCTTCCTGCTCGTCATTCTGCATCATCATCATCATGTTCGGGTTCATCGTGCCTTGGTTGCCAGCAGTGCGGTTCAGGGTCATGCCCATCATGCCAGTGCGGCCGAAACCAGACGATGCAGTGCCGCTCAGCTTGCCACCGGCCGCCGTCAGACGATCCGCTGTGCCGCTGCCGACAATGGTTTTGCCCGCTGCCTTGTTCACGGCACGATTGGTGATGCCGTTGGTGATGCAGACCTCCTTCGGGTGAAGGTACTTGTGCATGACGGTGCGCACCACGCAGTCCTCGTTCGTCGTGATGCCCACCCACTCATCTAGGAAAGAGTCCAGGTACTTGTACGCCCCACCGTGACCATCTCCAAGCATGAGCAGCACAGATCCTCCCTGCTCCACGTACTCTTGAATGGTGGAGAGGTCCTCCTTGGAGAGCTGCTGCTGCGGTGCAGCAATGACCACGATATCGTACGGAAGCAAGCGGTCAATTGTGATGTCCTCCTTATTGGTCTCGATGGTACCCTTCGAGCGCAACTTACGCACAAGCTGCTTGAACCCCTTGTTTGGGTGGTATAGTTCCTTACGGCATACGCTAAAGCAAATCTTTGCTGGTTGGTCCTTTTCGTTCTCACGCACCGCTTGGCCACTAATGGGTGCCTCCGGGGGAGTCTCAAAGCGTACGCCTCGTCGAGCTGCCATTTGTCTTGTGATGATGACAGGATAAGCGACACAGGCTGGCAGCGAAGCACGGAGGAGGGGAAAAGGTTAGGGCGAAAGAAAGCACGAGTATGACGGAGGAACTTCAAGTATGCAGAGAAGAAAAAAAAAAGCAAAGCCTGTCGAAGTGAGCGAAAGGAAGAGCAATTTGAGCAATCGGCAAACGAATGTCTGAAGCCGGGCGGTATGGTTGTCTCTCTATCTGCTCGTTCTCTCGATGTTTCGCTTTTTCTTGTTCGCGTTCAGTACGTAGACTCGTGAATCTGATTGGGTCTCTATTATTCTACAATGTAGACAGTGCGAAAATTTGATATTCGCTCTCTGACAAACAACATAGAGTGTTATTATTATTATTATTATTATTATTATTATTATTTTTTGCGTGTGTGAGTGTGTGGGCGGTTGTCACGTCGGTCGAGACGCGCGCAACAGTGTGACGTGATAATCAAAGCGGTGCAAAAAAAAAAAAAATCGAGACAGTGGGAACAGACAGGTGGAGAGAGAAAAGGGAATCAAGTGTTCTGTAAATCAGCTATTATTTGATAAAGCCAGTGTGGAGAAGGGCTGACTGTGAAGCAGCGATGCAGTCATCGCGTGACTTGAATGGCGATCAGTTAGTGACCTGCCCATGTGTAATCGGTCAATCTCCGATTTGCAAACCAACCACAGCACCAACAGAAACAGGAGAAAACAGAGAGACTCGGTTCATCCGTGAGAGTAGCAGCAACAGTTCTTTTTTATCCAGCGCGCGTAGCCAATATAAGAGTACAGGGGTGACTCTCTGTTCGCATTAAATGAACACCTATACATCATTGCTGTCGTCTGTTTTCTTGTTAAGTTTGAGTAAAGAGAAAAACAATACCGCCGAACCTTACTAGCACTGTTTCCGCTAAGAAAGAGAAAGAGACTGTGGAGCAAGGCGGATTGTCTCTGTTAAGGTGGTAAGGTGTCGTGCAAAACTAACACATTCAGCATCTGTTCTTGGTTGTGTGCGTTTTCTTTATATTGTGCTACAGTGCTGGTAATCACAAGACGCGTATGAGCGGCTGTGCTGCAGAGAGTGTTCTTGTGCTAGTGCTTCAACGGTGCAGCAGTACTCGCGGGGGTCTTGGACTCGTACGAGATCTCAAACGCGGTGAGAGCACCGAAGAGAAGAAACAGTACGCCGCCAATGATGTTGACAGTGCGCATAGAAACCTTCTGAGCAATCAAGTTGCCTCCAATGACAGCGCCGCCTGTGCAGATGGCGTGCCCAATGATGCCGCCCTGTGTGACAGCGTATGGATTTTTAGCAGCAGCCAAAGCAATAGTGGCCAGCTGGCTCCGATCCCCCCACTCAGCGACGAAGGTGAGTGTAAAGGCCTCGACAAGCACGGGGGTCAGAATGCTGCGGCACCGCTTCGCTGACGGGTTCTTGTAGGTCGATGATGCGCCAGCCGCACTGCCAGTTTCCTCACCATCTGCGCTGTCTTTCTTGCGCAGCGCAGCGGCAGCCTCAGCCATTTCATCGTCACTTTCGTCATCGTCGCCCTTACTCTTGCACAGTTCGTCGTATAGAATTTTGAGACCAAACCAGAAGAAGAGTACACACGCAATTACGCGAGTCAGTTGGACACTCAACACGTTGGGCACAATGACCCCCATCAGTGCAGAGAGTACTGTCATGGCCGCAAGGGCTGAGAGCGCGCCAATGTACACAACGAGCTTCGGGTGACGCATCGCCATGAGGCATGCAATGAAGAACGTCTTGTCGCCGATTTCACTCACGAGAATCATGGACAACGAGGACAGGAAACCATCTGCGAAGCTACTATCCTTGGGAGGAGCATTCATTGCGAAGCGGGAAAGATCTATCAGCAAAGGAATAGTAACAAGAAGAATAAATGTACGAACTAGGCAGTGGCTTTTGTTCTTCTTCCAGAGTTGCAGCGCAGGTCTCCAAGACACTGAGAAAGCAAAAGCAATGGAAACGATGAAATGATGCTATGGCAATGGAGTGAGAGTCAAAGAAAAATAGGGAAACGAAGTGCGTAATAACAACAGAAACATCGTGTGGAGCAATAACGCGGTGCCGTGGGGGCGACAAGCGGTGGAAGCAAGCAAAACTATCGTCGTTCAGACTTGCTCGGTTCTCACGTTGCAGCGCCACGGCAGACACGATCACGTGGCTCAACTGACAGACGCGCTCTTGGAGAGAACTGTTGGCAGACGCGATGAGTGTGACGCGCAGGGTTCATTCTGGACATCTACTGGAAGTAGAAGGAGGCAAATACACGGCCCTGAGCATCCGAGAAATGGCACGCGCATCAGCCTACAGTGAAGAGAAACGTGTAGTCTCGTTTCTTTATGAGCACTGACAGATTATCGTGATTCTCTGTGTGTGTGTGTGTGTGAATTTAGTTTTAATGTCAACAATGTGAAAGTGCGTGAGACAAAAACAACCCCCCGAATGATGTAAAAAAAAAAAGGAAACAAACAAAGCGAAAAAAAAAAACGAGTGATTAAACAAACAAAAAAAAACAAGACGCATTCAACTCCTTTCCCGCGATGAAGAGACCTTTGCAGACACTTTTCGTGTATTTTTATTTTTCTTCTCCTGACTCGATCTTCTTCTCAGCTTTTTTTCTGACCGGGCGTGATTGTCTGTTGCCCCTCATGGGGAAAAGAACAAAGCCATACGTCATCTGTCAATATGAAATGAAGAAGAGAGAGGTGCCTCCTGCACATGAGCACGCAGTTTCAAATCTAGTAATTCACCGTCCTACCACACCACACAGACGCATTTAAAAGACAAGAATGCACTAGGTAAGTGGCACTCGCTTTTCATACTTGTTTTGCATTTTCCGTGTGCTTTTTATTTCTCTGTATTTTTTTTCGTTAAGTGTAAACAACACAACGTGCGTTTGGGGTTTTGCGTTGTGTTGATTGATGCGCGTGTTGTTTTTGTTGTTGTTTTGTGGTCATTGTTGTAGCGGAAATATGCAGTAACCGTAAGGGCTATCGGGGAAGAGGAAGATTGAATGTTCAGCGTAGCAACAGGACGATCGTGAGGAGACCAGAACAGGCTTTTCATATTGCATGCATCCTTTTTCTTTTTCTTTCTTGTTCTCGGTAGGAAGTGACCCGCGTTACGCCTCGTCAGCCGTGGTGGGCTTGGTAGGCGGCTCAGCTTTGGTGCTGGCGTCCTTGTTGTCATGACCAATTGTGGAGGGTGTGCCAGTCTTGGAGCCAGACTCTGACGGGGTGGAAGCCGCAGCGTTCTTGTCCTGCGGTGACGTTTCGGTAGCCGTCTTGCCGTCGCTATCACCGCTCTTCTTGGAGCCGTGGCCGTCCTGCTGCTGCTTGGGGTGGTTGTGCGTGGCGGCGTAGCTGTTCCTGTTTTGGTATGCGGGATCACGTGGGTCGACGTGGAGTTCTTTACAGTTCTGGCCAAAACGGCACTTGCCCTTGATGTGGTTTAGGCACGCCTCATAGGGATAGTGCGCAAAGGTGCAGTCCTCCATGAAATTGCAGAAGCCGTATACACGCAGGCAGGGATGGAGCGCGGGCTTGGGGCCTCCGTGCTTGCCAAACCTGCCGCCGTTGCCGCCTGCGTCAAAACGACGAGCGCCGGCGGGGGCGGGGATTTGCACACCGCCAATGGGGTTGCCAGCTGCAGCGACGGGATTAGGGCCAGAAGGGGCACTCGCGGGGGTGGCGCTCTGCTCCGCCGCGGCCAAGCGGTTGGGCGCCTCAACGGTGCCGACGGGGTTCAAGGCCATAGCCGCGATGTCATCAGCCCACGCGTGGCCGCGTGGGGCTGGTGGTGCGACCGTGATGGGGTTGCGCGGGTGAAGCTGGGGCACCTCAGTCGTGCGGATCCCCTTCAAGGTGTCCACAAGACGTCGCAGAGACTCGTTCGGCACGAGCACGTCCGTCAGCTCCTCCTTGGTCTGCTGGGAGTAAGCTTTGCTATTGGTGCGGGCGCAGTCCTGGAGGTACTGGGTAATTGCACTGCGGTCGTACGTGTAGCCATCGCTGGCCACCACCGGCTCGCGCACAGTGGAATACCGGCGCACCACATTTTCAATCTGAAGGAGTTTGTTATCCGTCTCTTGCAACTTTCTGTACGTCGCGTCGCGGTCTGAGAGGGCTGAGTTGTAGGAAGCACGGGTGTTTTCAAGAATGCAGGTAAGATTGTGAGCCATCTCCAGGAGACGGGGGAGATCACCTTCGTGACCCATGAGGCCCTCCATCAGCATTTGCGTGGCATCCCACATCAGCATGCGGCTTGGGTCGGCCATGGGCGTGTAGACGCCCTTTCCGTAGAAAGGTTGGGCCTGGGAGTTCATCTCGCGATGCGGTACGAGGACGGCACTTCGATATTCTGGCTTCGATGCAGAAAGTATATATTTGTGTGTGTGTAGTAAACCAGAGAAAGAGATAGGCAGAGAAGTGAGCCAAGTAGTATGTCAAGAGGAGGGAGAGACAGAGATAGTGTTGCATAATGAGCCCCAAAGAAAACCCCCAATACAATCGGGAGACGCGGCAGATGGTATCTCCTGTGCGCCAAGTACATGAGAGCAGTGGTGTTAAGGAGAAATGTGTCGTATCGGGGGGGGCGAGGTCTGCACATCCAACAGCACTCACAGACACATCCCTCGTCGGGCCAGATCAGAGCAGAGGAAAAAAATGTGCGCACGAAGGATGAAACCTCCCAAGTGTCTGACCAGCCAAGGAGCAGTTTTGACGAGGCGTCGAGACACGCACTGGTTGTCATTTCCGTGGCAGTCGATGGCTACCTGCGCACGGGTGTGCATGTGGCGCTAGTTCCCCACACGTGCTTTTTGTGTCTTCTCTTTTGCTTCAGTGGCAGCATGAGTCAACACACGGGAAAAAAATCACGACAAGGAACCAAAAAGTGGTGAAAACAACTAACAACCCAACCACCAGGAAAAAAAAAAGGGAAGACTTGCAGTTAAATTATTTGTGAGGAAACCCAGCACGGATGTTGCCATTTAACAAGGAACGGAGAAGAATCTCGCGAATGCGCACCATTTCTCGCTTGCGGCTATTGGATTCACTCTTTTTTTTTTCTTTTCACGTCGCCTGTTCTTTATTGCCCTCATTGGTGAGTTGTTCTAGCACGCGATAATAAGACACAATTGTCGATCACGGTGCGGGCAACTGAAGCAATTCAAGGCCAAAAAGGGGGTGAAAAGAAAACAAAAGGAGAGAAACCAGCACAGAAACAAAAACAGCGTTTAACCGCAGAATGTAGTAAGACACGAAACAACCAAAGGAAGAAGAAACGACAGAAAACGACAGGAAGAACAACAGAAACACGGTATCCGCCAGAAAGCGCTGCACAGTCTCATGGGTAGTTCGTGCCAAGGCGCGTAAGTGTGCTAGCCAAGAGCACCGTCTCAAAAAAAGGAAAAAATCTGTTGTCACCACCCTTACGCACAGTGCACCGCTGAGACGGACACAGCAACACACACACGCACATGGAGAGAGATGGAGAGAAAAAAAAAAGCGGTAGAGGCATGCATATCGTCCTCCATCAACACGGAGCAAGACGACGAAGGTGGAAGTAGCAATGGCCAAGGGTTTATTCCTTGGTTAGAGGAGACAGTATCACTCGTTGGTCTGCGTGTTCACTTTATTTGGTCTCCTCGGACGCGCTGCCACCAGCCGCAGCCGAAGAAAGAGGCAGGCCGTGGTCGTTGAGGGGTCCACGGAACTCAACGTGACGTTCATGGCACTGGTTGCGGAAACGGCAGCGGCCCTTCAAGTTGGACAGGCACGCATCGTACGGGTACATGGCGTACGCACAGCTGCCCTTGTAGTTACAGAAGCCGTACACACGGATGCATGGGTGCACGCGCTCGCCCAGGGCATTCGTCTCCACCACGCCGTCCTCCTTGGTGTTGGCGGGCTCGTGATGGGAATGGTTGCCGCGCTCGCCCACGGGTTCCGTCGCCGTGGGAACCACACCAGTATTGGAGCGGGACTCAGAGGGCTTGTTGCCTGCAGGTGACGGTGCGGAGCCTTGCTGTACCTCATGAAGACGTGCGAGGAACTTCTTGAGAGAAGAATTGGGAACAAGCGTTGTCGTGAGGCTTTCTTCGGTTTGCTGGGAATGCGGCTTCACGTCAGCCTTCTGGCAATGCTCAAAGTAGCTGCCAATGGACTCGCGTTCGTACGTGAAGCCATCGCTGGCGACCACTGCGTCCTTCACGGTGTAACGGTCAATGACACTACCCGCGTGGCTGAGCTGGCTCTCCGCCTTGCCCAGGAGATCCTCCAGATACACCTTCTCGCCCATGACATCATCGTAGTGACGGTGCAGTACCTCAACCTCAGCAAAGAGCGCGCTGATATGGTCGCGGACACGGTTCAACTGCACCTCGTAGGCCTGAAGGTCGGGATAGAAGGCCTGAACACGCTCCTGAGCACTGCGGTAGGCGGATTGGGCGCTTTGATTATTGGCAGTTCCGGGCATCATGCTATCGAACCCACTGCCAAACGTACCGTCGGGGCGCATCATGGTGTCCGTGAAAGTTGGTCTTTCTGGGATTCTCTTTTTTCTTTATTTCGCTAAATGCAGCTATAGAATTTTGACCTCAGCGGTTGTGATACTCCACAAAGGATAAAAAGAAACTGTGAAAATGGTTTGTGAGGGGAAAAGAGAGGGGGAAAAAGAGGAGTTAAGGATCGTCTCGTTTTGGTAGAAAGGGAGAAAAATCAAGTGACAATGAAGTTGTTTCCTGCCGTGAGAAAGAAGAATCACCCGCGAATAGAGAACCAAGTCAGAGAATTGGAAAGAACCGTGAAGCGAAGAGGAGAAGAAAAAAGTGTGGGGATCGTTGATTTGGGGAGCCTTGTTTTTTTTCTCTCTTCTTTTCCCGATGCGGGCATGGAGGGAAGAGATGAGAGAGAGGGGGTGAAAATGAAGGGAGAAAAGGCGACAGTGCAGGACCGGCCAGACGATGACGCTTTTAGTGCAGAGGTGATCCACGGGTAAGAATGAACTGAATGAAAGGCTTCTGGGAAATAAACAAGCAGGAAACAAGAAGGAAAAAAGTAAGCAGACTAAACCAGAGCAGAAGACGGGGAAAAAAAGCATGCCACGGGATAAAAAGGAGGTGTTCGAGTAGAAACAGGAACAGGACGGTTGAACCAGCGGTGTAGCGGCAACAAGCACACTTGCGCAGTCAATCCAATGGCGCACGGAAAAGAGCCAGCTCGGTCAAAAAAGGATCCCAAAGTGTGGCCTTGGCGTCCGCAGAGCTACTCTGCGCGTTGTCTTTCGCCGCGCCGTCACCATCGATCTTCCTGGGCGTCGATGAGCTGTTCCCGTTGTGGCTGAACTCTTGCACAACAGTATCCTCAAAGAACGAAGGAGCTGGCAGCCGGACATCCGTGCCGGCGCGAACACCAGAGAACAGCGTGTCAAAGACGTGCTGTCGATGTGCAGTGGTGAGGCACAGTCTCGTTTTGCACGTCTGTCCCCCATAATAAGGATGAAACAGAAACGATGCAGGGAAGGCAAAGGCAACATCCTCAGGTGCGGTGATGTGCCATGCGTCCACGCTCTGGCTCGGCACCATCGCACGGCGCTGTTTGATGAAGCCTGAGGATGTGAACTTGGCGTCGCCACCCGCCAGCACGTGGCAGGGCAGATGCAGCAAGGGGAGACTGTAGTAGTGGACTGAGCGGAATCCTCCGACAAGCTGTGGGCGAGGGAGAAGGTGAAATGGTTTGATGACTGTTTCCGTCGGTGTGAACAGCCCTTCCGCCGAGGTAGGCGACCTGGGTACGAAAAGAGGCCGCACCATAGGGAGGCACAGAGCTGCCGTCTTCTGCTGCCTCTCGTACAACCGTACGGCACGTGTGTCGGCGTCAGACAGTTCATGGTTGGTATCCATTTGCTGGGATGAAGGCAGTGGCACAAAGTCCGTCACCACACAAACCGTACCCGCTGGCAGTAGCATCTCCGGGTCGCCGTGAGGCCCCTGACCACACGTCACGGGGCTATGTAGCACAATGCGAGAGCCTCGAGCGAGACGCAGAAAGGGATATTGTGCGGCCGCCATGGCCAACAGACGCCGTTCGACCAGGGTTGGTGTCGCAGGTGTGGCCCATTCTGGTGTAGAAGAGAAGGCGTAGCTGTCTGGCGGTGCGCTTGAATCCGCATGGGATGCACGTGGCTGAATGGCGCTCTGGGGTGACGACTCGTATGTCCACAGAGGAAAAAAGACCGGATCGGTCGCGTACTGTCGTAGGACGCGTTGAAGAAGGTCATCCATGAGCCTGTTTACGTTATCCAGGCGACCGGCGGAGGGCTCTGTCGTGTTCGTCGCGGTGTTTCCTTGAGCTGTGTCGCTCTTCTCATCAAACCACACACGGATCCCAAACAGACGGCACCGGCGCGCAAGACTGAACGCGACATAGTCAATGTGAAAAATATCCACATCGTGGACGACAACGACGACGACACCATGCGCTCCGTCTTGCCGTCTCGCTAGTCGCGCCGCCAGACGGGCATGCAGCAGAGCCCGAAGCGGCAACACATCCGCCACAATGGGGGCACAGAAAAAGAGTGTGCGTGTCCACCTGCCGAGCAGAAGAGGAGGCTCCACAACACTTGCATACGAGAACGGCGTCGACGTCAGAATGGGGGCGGCGTTGTCGCACCTCTGTGATGAGCCGGCCTGACCCAGTGCGCTGAAGCGGGACGCAAGTGAGGAGGCATGCGCAATGCGGGACGCGTGGTCGGAACGAGCGCGCCAGATCGTCTCGCGCTCCTCACGTTCGTACGCGTCATGGCGCGTCGCAACCACGACTGGTGTGAGTGGCCCTGCTGGGCGTGTTGCAATGCTCGTGTGGGCGTCAGTTTCTGGAGCGCCCTCTATCGCGCTCTTCACGCTTCTGCGATCCGTCCGTGGGCGACCGTCACCGTCTCGGATGCTGCCCTCTTCTGACATCTCCAGCTGCAGTCGGAAAGCATCAACCAAGTGGTGTGCACAGGTGATGGCCGACAGGAACGGGAACGCTGCCAAGACCCGTTCAACAGATTGAAGGTGCATCGCCGGCGAGGTCGTGCTGTCGTTGCTTTCCGCGTTGGTCATGAGCAGTGCTTCGCAACCAGTGCGGAACATCCGAATACCGTCCGCGCTGTCGAGTTGCTCTGAAATGACGGCGGCTTGCCCTGGCATGGTGGCAAGGTCACCGCGTCGCGCGCATAGCACTTGACCCGGAAGCAGTTCACGTGCTCGGGTGGCGAGAAACTGCAGGAATGAGAGCTGCTCCTCATGGGTGAGTCGAGTGCGGAAAAGAGGGCCGACACGGAGAAGGGTCGCAGACAAAGGCTCATTCAGGTGGAACACGCTGTGGCGAGGTGACGTTGGTGTGAGACGAATCCGCTTCACAACGCCCCCGGAGGCACACACTGATTGCACTTCGTCAGCCCCAGCACCGACACCGTCAGGCACGGCTGCGTCAACCTCGAGCGCAAGAAACAGTGCTCGCACGGTGCCGAAGGGCATGAGGTAGCGACGGCGAATGGGACTCGCGAAAGGGTCAAGGCCGAGAAGCGTGTGCCACGCAAATCGTCGGTGAACAGCGTCACGTGTGTTGTCGGCGTCGAGGTGAGCGTCAGGTTCACGTCGCTGTCCATGCCCACGTCGCTCGCGGTGCAGTCTTCGAGCAGCGCCATTGCGTGTCCATTGGTCAAGCATGCGCGAGACAGCCCGCCTCGACAGAAAGTGTGCATTGCTCACGATGACGAGTGCGTCGATGTCAGGGTCTGGAGAGGGAGACATGGGGTCCGACCAAGCTGCACGAGCGTCAGAATCTGAGAAGCCAAGAGACAGAATCGGCAACGCCTCCGCTTTGGGGTCAGTGCGGTACGTGGACAGCCACGCGTGAGCACTTTGGGATGCATCAAGATGCACACGGTATGCGACCACATCCAGCACGCTGTTATAATCAATTGCGTGTTCGATCGGACAGAACAGCACCACGCGCTTCGGAGCAACACCGTCAGCTGTGTTGTGTGGTCTGCAGCTGTCGGTGAGGTAGTGGTCAATGAAAGCGCCAGACACGTCATGCATGATCGCGGCGTGGTGCTCCGCGGCTAGGCGTTGTGGCAGTGGCACGTGAAGCCACGCCACGCGCGTATAGAGCGGCATGCCTTGGAGTGCGCTTGTGTTTGAGGCACACCACCGTTGTTGCCACGCCGGCATCGTGGCAAGACCTGGGGGAGGTGGCGGTGTGTTTGCCTCCGTGGAATCTGATGCCACCGTTGATGTGGCATCGTGCGTGCCGCCTGTGCCAACCACGCAGATTGGAGTCGTGGAGCGCGCCGGCAGATTGCGACACACGCTGAACTCGGGAGAGATCTGCAAGTGCACCACTCGAGCCGCAGCAGCGTGATGGAGCCACTGCTGACCACTTTGGTGCTCGGAATGACTCGGCGATGCACGCGGTGTGCGAGCGCCATCCAAGCCGGCCGACATGTTCAAATAATCGGTGAGCTCTCGTGTCGCCGCGGAGGCGTCATGACGAGATTGCGAACAGGCAAAGCCGAGAGGGATCTGCCTTGCTTGTGGTCCATTGGTGTCAGTCTTGAGGTGCCGTCGAGTCCATTGCTTAAACACCTCCAAGGAATCAATGGGGGCTTCTTTGAGCACAGCCCCAAGAGTGCTCGTCAGCAAAGGGCTCCATCCCGAGGTGGTGGCCTTGGCGACGACGTTGGGGGAGGCGTAGGAGATTTGTCCAGCAGAACGCGATCCGACACCTCGAAGCTCACGGGCGACGCGGTACAGCAGGCCTGGGTAAATGAGATCAATGCGGCGGCCGTTGCGCAGGTGGGTGTGGATGCCGAACCCGGCGCGTTGGAGGTGCTGCCAATGCGGTGAGCGAAGCGAGAAAAACTGTTGAGTGAAAGGGCAAAACAGCGAGCCGAAAGTGAGGAAGACACTTGCATGCTGCCGCGTGATGTTTGACTGGGGCAAGCGCGGTGACGTCCTGGTGAAGTGGCCTTGGTGTGAAGAGGACGGTCCCGCGGCACTACCACTGTGAGATGGGCGTGTGTATTGTGCAGGTCTATGTGTGAAGAGTGAGCCGCCAACAAGGAAGAAGTTGTCGCGTACCACCGGTCGTGGGCCTTCTGTCGTCAAACCAGCGCGATGTGGTTCCGTCTTGGACATTGCCGTGAGGGCTGCGTCGTCTTCGGATGACTGCAGAAGGTCGAGGAGCTCCGTGTTGTACAACTCGTCGGACCCGTTGACATCATCGAGAGGGTTCGGGTTGGTGGGCGTGGTGGTCATTTGCCCATTGAAACGAACACAAGGAAGCGAATAAAATAACTCAAAAAGAAACGAAAGAAACGAAAGAACCGAAAGAAATGAAAACAAGAGCTAGAAGCGGAAATCTGAGAAAAACGGTCGGTTTACACGTCTTCATTTGGAATGGCAGCACAGCAAAGTCGGAAGATGAAGAAAAAGAGATGAGGTAGTGACAAGGAATGAAGAGTTCAGCGATAGAGAGAGAGAGAGAGAGGGAGAGAGGACACCTCTCAACGGCGGGACGTTCATCCAGGCATGCTGCCATGGCAGTGTGTCCAGAATCTCGATTGAGAGGAGACGGTCGCACAGGGGAAGCTGTGAGGTATTCTCGGCACGTGCGTGTCACGACAGCGCGATCAGTAAATAGCAAAAACGACAAGGCCACGCGACCTATGCTTGCAGCGGCATGCTTTCGACGGCAGCGCTGGCACCGGATAGAACCGATAAATGATGGAAGCAAGGAGAGGATGGAGGTCGCGTGCTTACCCTCCGATCGTGCCTCACACATGAATGTGAAATGAGCTGAGATCTGGGGGGGGGTGTTTGTGGCATTGCTTTGACATCATTCGAATGGGGAAGAGAACAAGAAGAAAAAACAAAGGTGTTCTGTTGTACTCTACGGTGTAACAGCGTGTGTCTGTATACACACAAGGCTCATTGAAGCAGTAGAGGCGTCGGCACAGCCACGAGGCTCAATCGGGCGGAGAGAGGTGGAGATATTCTGTTTTGTTGTTGGTGTTGTGTCTTCCGTCGTGATGAGCTCAAGACTCACTCGCGAATAACTCACACACTAGCCGTCGTCGATGAGCGCCAGTCTGTTTGCGATTTTATTATCGTTGATGCGCACGCTGTCTAAACACGGGCAATAAAAAATCGAAAGGAAAACGAAAGCACGGTTCCGCGAAATGTTTGGCGGGTAGTACTTGGTGCCTCTTTCAACACAACAGTAGGCTTCTTTTGACTTGATTTGCCCGTGTTGCGTGGTGCTTCAACGAAGCCTTCTGTGTCTAGCAAGTGAGCAATACGACAGATCCAGAGAGAGAGAGAGAGAAAAAAAAGCTTGGACGTATAAACATTTTTTTTATCACGCTGCTTTTCGTGTTGCCAATTTCCACCTCACGTCTGTCATTTCACACCTTCGCAGTGTTCCTGCAGAGGCGAGAAGAACAAAAATCTTCGCGTTGTATTGCGCAAAAAAAAAAAAGTAAACAATACAAAACCTTTCTTCTATCAGTGTGGAACTCTGCGAACAATAAAGAGAACGTGGCAAGCAAAACGAGTAGAACACTTGAAAACAATGTAATGATTGCGAATGGAGGAACAAACAGAATGAATAAATAAGTAAGAAATGGCAGCTCATTATTACTTTCCAAACAGGAAACAGAAAGTGAGGGGAAAAAAAGAGAAAATGCTGACTGAGATGCGTCGAATCAACATTGCAGACTCTACACGACACATAGACCTAGCAAATATGATTGCAAACAAGAGAGAATGAAAAAAAAAAAAAGAGAGAAAAAAGTGGTGGAATGTGGCACGCGAGTGCATCTGTAGACACAAGCAAAGGCAGCATTGTTTTCTTTTTGTTTTGTTTTGCTATATCTAGTGGAAACTAGCTGCGCGAGGGGCGGTTGCACACGTTGCTCTACTCGATCCATTCCTCGTCCTCCATGGCAGGGCGGGCGTCAACGTGGAGGCCGTTCGTGGCGGTCACAGACTGTTGGCGAGGATGCGTTGCGCTGGAGCCGACGCTGCTGCGGCGAGACGTGGACTCTTGCATCATTTGCTGCATCATCCCCATCATCTGCATCATCATCGCGTCGTTCTGTTGAGGTGCGGCCTGCATCTGTGATGCTGGCTGCACAGGCGTGGCTGACTGCAGCATGGGTTGCTCCGACGGATACATGCCGCTGCTCTGCTCGCCCACCTGGCCAAGGTAAGAGCCGTTCATGTCACCGTAGTAGGAGGCTCCGTTGTTGTTATTGTTACTGTACGAGCCCTGCTGTGAGCCGTTCACGTACATGTTCTGCAGCGTAGTGCGCTCCATCTTAGCGTTCTCGTTCGTTGAGTGGTGTGCGTTGCGAACCGGTTTCAGCATGGCAGGGAGGGTGACCTGAATCGCATCGCGCAGGCGGGTGATGGAATGGGTCTTCTTGTCCACGGTGTCAGCGCTCGGCATCTTTTCGGGGTCGTACGTCTGGAAGAAACCGGCGTAGAGCGACGGGTCCGGGAAGTTGCGGGTGTTCAAATTGTACTTGGCTGCGACAGCATCGTAGGTACCGGAAAGGGCATTCGCAGATTGCCTGCGGTACTTGCTCTTGTTGAACACGGGAACATCACTGTGCACGGCAGAGCACACACCAGCGTGAGCCAGCACCGATTTGCCGCGCTGAATGACCGATGCCACCTTCTTGTCCCACGATGCGAGGGGAACGCTCTGCAGAATTTCAGCCATCAAGTCGGCCTTCTCCTCGGAGAATAGAATCGTAAAGCTGTCCTCCTGGTACGGCTGATCCCAAAAGCTGCCAACGTAGACACGTGGCGGCTCGGTGTTGCGGACAATGTTCGAAAGGTTCCAAAAGAGACTTCCGTACACCTTCATGAGCTCCTGAGAGGTAACGCTATCTGCCTTATTGAGGATGATGCGAACACGGTCCTCCACACCAAGCAGGGTAGATTCAAATAGTGTCTTGAGCTCCTTGCCCGAGTCTAACTTGGAGGGATCGAAAAGAACGAAGATGAGATCGCTGTGCTCGGCAAACCAACGGCTCATGCCGTGGTAGTCGTAGGTGCGGCCATGGCGCTCGTCCGCGCTCTCCACGATACCGGGTGTGTCAATGAGCGTGACATGCTTTAGGAGTGGGTGGGGGACTTGGTAACCTTTCAGGTGACGAATGAACTCGTCTCCAAACTGCGAGAGGTCGTGGAAAGGGAGGCGCTTTGCGTTGACCAAGGCCTGGCCGTCGACGGGGCCGGCCTCGTTGCCGTACATGACCACGGTGAACTCAGCAGTCGTCGGCTGAGGACCAGTCCACAGGTTGTTCGACTGGAGCAAGTGATTGATAAAAGTCGACTTGCCGCACGACCACGGACCAAAGAAACTGATGCACGGCTTCTGGTATTCGATCTGGCCGGTGAAGTCGCCTGGGGCAATCTTCTCGTAGTGGTAGAGCGTCTCAACAGGGCGAATGGCTTCCTTGTAGATTTCGAGGAGGCGATCCGTGCTGCGGTTGTCGCCCTTGCCCTCCGAAGCGGAGAGCGGGATGCTGGTGCTTGCGTTGTTCGACATTCTCAGCTTTTTTTTTTTTTTTGAAATCGGGAATGTGCTTGACAGTGGATGTGGTCTGATCTAATGGAAGGCTCTGTTGCTCTGTGTTGAAGAGCAGGAAAGAACGCAATGTGACGAAAAGTAGTGTCGATGCGTGTGCGAAGTGGTGGTTCCTATTTGGGGAGCTTTTAGATGTGCAATCGTAATCGCTTCTTCTTCTCAAATTGTTTTTTCAAATTCAGCAAGACAACAGAGCAGAACAAAAAAAAAGTGTTCAGGCGCCGCAACGTGGACACAGCACGTCAAGAGAGCGAGAGAGATCAACAAGAAGGAAAAGGTGAGTAAGGGGGATAACGTGCGCGGAAGGTGATGGGGTCACGTCAAAGTCACTACTGCTCCCTGCATCACGCGGTATCAATGACATGTTGGGCCACAGTGATGAATACTGTGCACAGGCCCTGGCAAACTGCACTGGCACAAAGCAGAAATACTATTGGTTGCTGAGAAAGGGAGGAGAGAGGGTGGACTGGGGAGCAGTCATGGATGCGTCGTACAACCACAATTGTGATTCCAGTGGAACCATGACAGTGCACCAGTCTCTGGAGTGCCGCAACACAGTACCATGCACGCATTCGACATGAGAAGTCACAGTGTGGCTGCTTCGGTGGTGTAACGACAAAAAAAATCCATGCGCGTCCATGCAGGTTTGTTTGTTTGTTTGTCTGTTTTCTGATTTGTGTGTACGGACCAATCATAGTGGTGTGGTGAGAGTAGCAAGCGACAAAGTCTGCACTGGAGGCACAGCATTGCTACCGTGGCAAACGGGCCACGAAAGAAGTAAACATAACAAACGCGGAGACGCAAAATCCACCAGAAAAAAAAAGCACAGGGAGAAAAAAAAGATGCAAAATCTTCTCATTGTGAGATCAGTCAAAACTAAAATGAGCAAAAGAAGAGAAGGGAAGATGAAGAGGGGGAGAAAACAGACACAAACAGAACGATGGCAAACCCTGCTTGATGGCGCAAAAGCACAGCACAGTCATCCTAACGTGACCACTAGAAATATTTGTAAAAAAAAAAAACGTCAAAAAAAAACAAGGGTACAGATACCGTCAGGCGGATGCAAAATAATAAAATAAAAGAGACGGAGCATTGCAAAAACATATCAAGAACTCAAGTGTCGGAGGTCAAATAAATAAATAAAAAGTAGCGTATGGTCAAAGAAGTAAGCGCGAAAGCAATCAATCCCAGTTCACGTGGCAAAAGCAATGAGTTGCGCACGGCGTGCATGACTCACCTACGCACGCATATTCATACGGGTACGCAGAGACCTATCCAATGCATGGGGTGCCGGCGGGGAGGGGGGGGTAGACATATTGTTTTGCGATCATGACGCACACGCGTCCCGAATTACCTCGCAATAGTGACCACGACGCGAGATGACTAAAGACGGCGGGTCCATGTTGACTGTTTAGAGACTGATTTTTCCATTGCATCAAGCATCACCTCAAGATCGTCCTCCGAGACGCCTAGCCGCTCCACTTCAGCAAGCAGCTGTTGGTAGCCTTCGCAGCGGCTCTCCTCAAACCAGCCGTGTTCACGAGAACGACAGAACAAGCACACGTGCTCGTATCGACATGTGCTATTGGGGCGTCGACTCTCGAAGTCGCATTTACCGTAGCCATGACCCGGTGTCGCACCCCGTCCGTTGTGTTTCATGCAGAGTAGCTTATCACTTCGCTCCTTTACATAGTAATAGTACGCGCCGAAGCATAGGTCAGGCGCCGGAATGCCGTTCCGTGTCCACGTATCAAACAGCTCCTGCATGCCCTTCACATTCTGCCTGGAGAAGCAGATAATCGCCAGATGCCTCAGCAGCTTGCTAGCGTTTGTCTTCTTTAGCAACGCCTCCACCTCAGCCGCATTCTTCGGGGGCCACTGTGGATGTGCATGAAGTGCGGTTGGCTTCTGGCGATTGTGCTGCGTGATCTCGCGGTGCCGCAGTGATTGCGGCGAGTCTCGAAAAAGGCGTACGATGTTGTGTCGCGTGACTGTCGGAGACTCGAGAGGCAGCCGCTGCGGACGCGTGGCTCCGGGTGTAGGGGGATTTTGAGGGGCAACGGCAGGCCGCGTCCCATACGCATTCTCCTCACGCGTGGTTGCTCGGGCAGCGGGGGGCACACCAGCTCGCTCCGCAGAGCGTGGCGCTGGTACTGCCGGTGCTGTCGCGTGCTCGCGACTGTCATGATGGGCGGGTGTGCTAGCGGCGGTCTTCACCAGGGACGCAGTTGGCTTTGCAGATGAGCCTGTTGAGTTGCCTGAGGTGGCGCCAGTGGCGTGTGGGGCAGCTGCCGGTGTGTCGACTTTGGTAGAGGTGTTCAACGCTGCTGTATTGGCATTGGTGGGCTTTGCAGAGTGTTTGAAGAGAGCCTCTGCCATTGTGAGCTTCGCGCCGCCGTACGGTTCAGCCGCTGTGAGATCAGCGTGGAGTGCGTGGTGCTCCGCAGTGGTCTCCAACGTCATTGTTGGTGAGTCCTCTGGCTCTGCCGATGGTGAGCCGAGAACAGCCCTAAAATCAAGCAGGCCCTCGCCTTCGCTCAGCTCACCTTCATCGCTGTTTTGGAAGCCTGAGCCTGAAAATTGATTCTGCGTAGTGAACTGGGGTGGGCGTTGCAAAGGCATTGAGCCTGTTTTGAACGCCGCCGTCGCTGCGCTATCCAGCGGGCGGGCGGTGAGACCGCTACGGAAGCTCTGAGTGTCTTCCCTGCCACCCGCAGAGAGAGAGAATGCCGCCGTGTTGCCAGAGACAGCCGCAGGCGCTGTACTCGTAGAAAAGGGGGAGTGAAACCCCGCAGGAGCTGACGCATCGGGGCGAGTGCTGAAGGCGTTGGGGACCACCGAGAGTGAGGAGACCGCGCCTGCGCCGCCGGGAGAACCGAGCCCACTCGGGTAAAGCGCGGTTGAAAAGTCGGAGGAGGTAGTGAAAGCAAACGATGATGGCTCACGACGCACGGCAGCGTCAAAGTGGCTCTCCGCGCGTGAGGGGTCTATAAATGTGGTGTTTTGAGGCGCGGTCGCCCGATCATTTCCCTCCTCGATCCGTTGAAGTAAGACAGACACCATCATCTCGTTGGCATTCTCGCCGTGCGCTGCGCCGCCCAGCATTGCGTTAAGGTTGCTGGGGCAGCCGAGGGTAGGTGCCAGCACGCCGCTGCCAATCGCACTACGTGTACCGTCTCCGTCACTCACGGCGTAGCTAAGTGCGGCACCGTCCCGCAAGCCAGTCTTTGCCGGAGAAGGGTCTGACAATCGGCTATACAGATTTCCTGCCGCGGACGACGACCCACCCGCAGAGAAAGAGATTGAATTTTGAGGTTGCGCCGGCAGCGCCGCCCCCAAAGGCACCGCTGGCCAGTGTGTCGCCATTGGCGCTGCTGGCCCGACCCTTGTGGCAAATGTCGTGGGTACGTTGGGCGTGGCTGCGCTGCCAGCAGCCATGATCTGCACACTTCGCGGAGGCGGCAAGGCCATACAAGCGCCATCAGGCCCAGCGCCTACAGTGGCATGCCTTGGAAGGGGCACATTATGTTGAAAGCCTGTTCCTTGGGCCGAGCTATGTGATTCGGGATAGCGTGGTCGAAGAGAGCCCTGCGGACTACGCCCAGCACCGCCACTTGCCGCAGCGGTTCCACCTCTAGCCTCCCCGCTCACGGATTGGTTCACGTTGAATTGGCTCCCGTTGAATTGGCTCCCTGGTGGGTGAAACGATGACGCATCGCCTCGATCAGCACCAAAAGAGTTGTAGCCTGGCGTACTTGCACTGTCCGTTGGACGGTTGGTATGCCATCTGCCTTTAGACATCGGATTTGAGTGCATGTCAAGGCAGGAAGAATGGGGTGCCAAAACAAGATCTGCAAGCAATGCAGAGAGAACGGTGGCACACACAGAGGTCAGCAGCTACGCAAAGCAGATACTATCAGATTGCTTCGGCGCTCACGTGGAACTCGAAGAAGCTCAGTGAACGGTAAGAAAAGAGAGCAACAGTAAAATGGCAGCAACGACTACAGTCTCCCGCTCGCTATCTTTTACCCTCTGTCTGAACGCACTAGTTGATAACGCTTTGAAGAGGGATATACCGTTGGTGAGGCGTTTGTGTGGTCTCCACAAACTGAGGGCAGTTGCCGCAAAACTGTGAGAGCACTAGATGGAATCAAAACAGAAAAAAAAAAGATGTGAAAGAGGGAAAAGTTGACGACGCCAATCGATACAAGTTGGCCTGGATGGCCGAATCAAGTCGAGTTCAAAGCAATGAAATGAATGGGAAAAGGAAAGCAAAGAAAAAAAAAGTCAGTTCAGCTTCAGTTGTGACTACAGAAACTCGGCTTGATTTGGTTCCGATTATTGGCGGCGCGTGAAAACAGCAGCATCAGTTGAGTGGTGAGGGGAGAGATAGAAGGATTGTGGCGAGTCGGGGTAGAGAGAAGAAGGAAGAGGGCAGCAACTAGTTACCTATGTTTGCTAGCACGGGGAAGGGCAACACCAGGGGTTAGAGGAGAAGTCATGCTGTGATGGCCCACGGCTCACAAAGCTAGGCAGCCGTAGCGCATACTCTCTGTGGCCGACATAGCATCACAGTGCCAAGGAACGGTGCACATGGCATCGCCGTACTCAGCATCCGTGCGCGCACACAAGCAAAGGCATGCATGCATGAGTCATGCCAATATCAAACGTCATCACACGTTAATTCTATCTTTGCGCGTGCGCACGCATACGTATGTTTAAGTCTCAGTACAGGTAACACTCAAAAGTCAGTGTTGGAGTGAGTCTCAATAGACGCGGACTGGTACGCTGAACAGTAGAACAAAAATAGGAGAACAGTTTGTTATTGTAGTCAGCACTCCTTCAGCAACACTGCAAGAATAGGAAAAACTGGCGATACGATAGAGAGGGAGAAAAAAAAAAGAACAGAAAAGAATTCACGATGAGTGGTAACCGGTGTCCGCTAAACGCTACCGCATATGACGAAGTGACGTCAATCTACTTGTTTCGTTTCTTCGATCTTTGCGTGTTGCTTTGTGTCTGGAGAAGAGAAGGGCAAATACGTGGGCACACCAATTGAAGAAAATGGGAAAAGAAAAGAAGCGTAGACCGGCAACTTGTTATGAGCAATCTCCAATTCAAAGGTACAAATGAAGACGGTATAGGATGAAAGCAGCCAAGTTGTGTCGTCACCGTAAAGATGACACTTGGTTGGGTGAGTGTATATCGAGTCTTCAGCATGATAAAAAGAAAGCAAACAAAATCAGGAGCCAAAAGCCAACGGCACAGATGTAAACAAAAAGGGGAAGTAGAAAAGGAGAAAAAAGAGGCAGAGTGGGGAAAGAAAAAAAAACGAAAACGAAAACGACGAAACTAGAGCTTGGAGGAAAGGTGGACGTGTGGTTTCGACACGAGGTGATCTGCACTCTTGATGAGATTCGCCAAGTCTTATGAGACTCGATCAACTGCAGAATCAGACACGTCCCGTGCGCACCTGGTACGACAATGAAAACAAAAACAAAAAGAAAGGACGTGGTATATTCTTTTCTTTTTCTTTTTCTTTACTTCTTCTCCTTGGCCTCGTTCTTCTTGATTTGTCCAAACGCTACACCACGCGCGCGGGAGGCAAACGTGAGAGAGCTTCCTGACTCGCTCACGTTGTAGCTTGCGGGGCTCACACACACGAACATCAGCACCTTGGCTTGACCTGCCATCGAGTCTTGCAGCAGAAAGGTCAGCACGGAGTTGCGGAACGGGATGTGTTTAGCACTCTGCGCCAAGCCAGAGATGACATCACCCAAAGAAGAGAGGGACTTGTTAATCGACACAGCCTCCTTCATCTGCTGGCCCTCGGCGCCTGACTTGTCAAGGCGCTCACTGCCAGCCAGGTCAACAAGAGACAGTTTACCGTAGCTCTGCATGTTGGTCTGTTTATTCGTGGTGCGCACAATGATGTACAGAAGCATGTGCGAGCGTGAAGAATGTTCATTCATGTTTGTCGTGCCTTCACTGCGGTGCTCGCCAGCTGTGCCCATAATGTGATCAATGTCCTTTGGGGACGACACAGGGACCTCTTTCAGGTTCGTGACGTATGTGCCGTACGCACCGCCTTGCTTCACCTCGTAGTTCGTGTTTGCCGCCTCTCGCTTAGAGACAAGGAGGTCACGAATCTGCTCACAATAGATCTCCAGGACGGAGACTGTCACAGTGGACTCCTCCGTCTCTTTGCGTTCCTCGATGATTTGGAACAGCCGCTCAAGTGCGCGCGAGTTGATACCTTTCTCTTCACCATCGCCGCCACCCATCGTGTAGGTCTTGCCACTACCAGTCTGGCCGTACGCAAAAATGCACACATTGAAGCCGTCCACGACAGAGTCAATGAGGGGGGCTGTGTCCTCGAACACCTTGCTTTGTGGTGCGGTTGGGGGGTAAACCTCATCGAATTCAAACAGTTTAGGGCGTCCTGCGGCATCGGTGAACTTGAGCTCATCAGTGGATGGAAAGCTCATGACGTCCTTGTGGCCATCCTTGATCTCCTTTGGCAGCATCGGACGCACACGACAATACACACGAATGTTGCCCTTCAGCTCCTGGATCGTGTTGTAATACTGTTTGCGCAGCTTGAGCTCCTTCATGTACAACTCTTGAGTCCATGCCAAGGCCTTCTGATCCGACACGCGATCCTGCTGGCTCGCCTGCACCATTGATGCAAGCGCGGAGGAGATCTTGCTTGAGAAGTACTGGATCTCCTTGACGATATCGGCGCACTGGTGCTCCTTCAACTGGCGCAGACCCTGGCGAACGGCTTGTACGTTGTCACGCATATTTTGCGCCTTGGCAACGCTAATGGAAGGTGCAGCCTCCGCGCTTGAGCGGCCAATGACGGGCAGTGGCGCAAGTCCCACCGCGCTGGCGCCGCCCTTCTCGAGCGCATCCACACGATCGGCGTACTGCTCGAGGGCGGTGACGGCCTCCTTGTTCTTTGCCTTGGCGTCCTTGTACTTGTTCTGGAGCTGCTCGTGTTTGACGCGGAGCTCTTCCAGTTGCTGGCGCAGCTGATTCACCTCGCCTCGCTCACGCTCCATGAGCTGATCTGTTTGCTGCTGAGCCATGACGATGGTGGCACCAAGATCCACTTGGTTTTTGCGGCGCAGACGCTTCTGTTGCTCGTCGTCATCGCTGTCTTCTTCACCGAGCTCATCGTCAATGGCGCGTTGCTTTGCAGCCTGGCCCTCACCCATATCGAGGCCGGTCATCGCCTCGTACAGCTCGAGAACGTCAGAGAAGCGTTCAATCAACGACATCAGCTCGGGCGCGATGGGCTCGTGCATGCCAGACTCAAGCATACGCATGCATATCAACTTGTCGTCCTTACAGGTTTTGGCGATGTCGTCGTCCTGAAGAATCTGAGGATGCTCCAAGGCATACTCCAAAGAAGCTAGGTCACCCTGGCACTCGAGCAGAATTGTTTCTTCGGTCTCCAAGGCCTGGTTGGGGTTTGGGGCGCCGATGTTGTCGAAGTTCTGGAGATCCTGAGCCTGGCTGCGGCGCTGACTCTCGTAGTTCTGCAGCACTTCCTTGAACGGGACGCCCAGTGTTTTGCTCTGGCGGAAGCGCTGAAGCAAGCGTTGGTGGCCGCTGGTGTGGTACTGCTTGTACCATCCAATCGCTGTGTTCATGATTTTGTCTCGCACATCAGTTGACTCAGTTGTTTTGGCCACCTTGAAGAAGCGCTCCACCCACTTCTCAGATGAAAGCAAAACAGCAAACTGGGGACCACTGTTTTTCAGGCACTGATCCATCACTGTCATCATGCGGATCTGAGTTGAAGGTGGGTTGTACTTGAAGTGCTCACGAATGACTTCGAGCACTTCATTGGCCGATCCTTTGCGAATGTGAGCCACGAGTCCAGCCGTGGCCTCAGCATCACCCTCGGGATGCTTGCTCCGGATCTCCCTCTCAATCAGGCCAGTCAGCTCCGCGTGAAGAGAGTTCACGGGGCTGACACCAAGCAGCGCATTTGCAGCGCCAGGTGTGTACATCTCGGAGTGTGCAAGGGCGTATGTCAAACGAGGTGTCTGCTGTGGCGCGTCTGTAGGTGTCACGAAGGCACAAAGTGAATCCGGTGTGAAGCTGAACGCAAGAGACAGCAACACAGGGGAACGGAAAAAAAAATGAATAAAAGCAAAGGGGGTTAAAAGCTAGGTGATGGTGGAAGAGGAAAAAAAAGAAGAAGAAGAAGAAGGTCAAATCGAAAAGAAGGAAAGTGATTGAAAGCAGCAGCTAGTGTATCTGTGTGGTGTGGTCAAAAAAAAAAATGGGGTGTCGAGAAGAGACGCGTGTGTGACTAGCATATGCACTCGATCAATTGTGGTGAAGAAGCAAGGATATGCTAGTCGCCGTTCTCACAAGTGCACCAATTGTTTCCTCTCACTTTTGCACTGCAAACAGTGCGTTGTAGATTCATCATTGAAACCCTACGCAGGAAAGCGAAGCAAGGGGGGATAAAAAAGAGCTATGAATGTTCTGTCATTATTTTGCTTCAAGATAGTGCGGTGCTTCGCCGCAGGGGGGGGGGGGGCGCTGCAAAATACCTGGCACAATAGTTGAGACTTTCACTAAAACAATCACTGTATTGCACCTCTCTCTCTCTCTTTCTTTCTTACTTTCTTTCTTTCTCTCTCTCTCTCTCTCTCTCGGTGTGAACAAATGAAATCAAAGTAGTAGAAGATAATACTCGCCATTGCCATCGCACACACGCGCACAGTACTAAATCGACAGAAAGTATTTTGGCAGGTCGAGAAACAGCAATGGGAAGCGTGTGTTCAGATCTACGAAGACGTTTGAACGTTTGAATTTCCAGTGTTTTCTCATCTTCGCGTTCAATGGGTGTGTTCACGTGGGAGTATCCATGCGTACTGCCACAAAAAGTACAAGGAAGGAAAGAAGGGAAAAGAAGGGAAGAAGAAGGGCATCAAAAAAAGGGGGTGAAAAAGCGACTGTTGGCATTAGTAGCGCAAGTGACGAAGCAATCTGACAATGAATAAGGTCGAAAACATACACGTCTCCACCACGGCCAAACCACCGACAACCAGGTACCAAAACGAACGGCTCTATGACTTCGTTCCGTCATTTCAAAGCGGCAACGAATAGAGATGACAACGAAAACAAAAACATATACGCGGTTTCAAACAAAGTATGTGGTAAGAATGATCAAGCAACGCAAAAAAAAAAGTTGAAAAAAGAGATTGTCACATGTATCAACAGTTGTCTAAATGTTAGATGAGTCGAATGAAACTGCACATTGTGTGCTCAGTTCTCTGATTGTGTGATGTGTGCGTGCGTGTGCGTGCCCGTTGGTCTGGCCATCAGTACCCTTACTCTACAGAGCCTACATGATTGGGCCCGTCCCGTCGTACTTGCGCGGATTGTTGGGGCAGCCAGGCGCGACGGCTAAATGTACTCGCCACCCATCCATGCCACTCTTGAACCGGTCGTGGCAAAGTGGGCATACACTAAACAACGGCGATGCGTCAATGCATGCCTTTGCGGCAATGTGTTTTTTGATATCCTCAGCCCGAACAGCTTCGTGGCACCGAGGGCATTCTCGTACGAGTCGATGCCCCTCGCACTCAGTGACGAGATGCTGTTGAAGCGTGCAAATTTCCGTTACTTGGTCACACAGTGGACACGGACAAAGCATCGGGCAAGAACGCACATAATGCAAGTCCAGATTAGCCTCAGTGAAGTTGGTGTTGTATTCCCCGCAGAATTGGCACGTCTGAAGTCTGCGCGACTCTTGCTCGCCTTGAGACGACGTCCGTCGCGAAGATGAGTTCTGTGTGGTGGCGCTATCAGAATCGCTATCAGTGTGTCGAACACTACCTCCCCCTTGCGGAGTACTTCGCACAGAAACTGTGTCCGCCTCCATGTCGGGTCCAAGACCAGACGGTGCCGAGATGTGGTTCGCCAGTGCAATTTGCTCCTCGATCAGGGCTTGCTGAGCGGGCTTAAATTGCTGAATAAGAGGGCGGCACGTGCTTGGCTGCCGAACGGTCATTTTTGCGAACAACTTAATGGCGGCGTCCCGAACCTCAGCGTTGCTGTGCTGCAAGCACGGGGTAAGAACTTTGGTGAAAAGCGCCTCAACGGACAAGCCCTTGTCGTGTGAGTCTGTCGTCACTCCAAAGTCATCGACAAGGGTGCTTAACAGATTGATGCGTGATACGTGCACGCGATAGTTGACCGGTTTTTTCTGTTGTCTATCCGGGTCGACTAAGAGGAGAGGCACCACCTTCTCGGGTCCAACAGAAGAACGTGCGATTGTGATGATGACGCTCTCAATGCTTTCCCGTACGCGACTATTGGAGTCTCCCATCCGCGCAACGACCTCACTCAAGACCGTTGCCAGCTGTGAATGCAGCTGGGCAACGGGTGACCAGCCCTCGATGGCATTCTTCACTATTTGTTCTATGGCTTCACACGCTGCTAGTGCTGCTCCGGCCACTGGGTCTGATACCCCATGACCTTTGGATGAAAAATACAGCAAGTACGTCTCTGCGACAGAACGTGTGTGGCTTGCCAGCGCCTGAGCACCCGCTGCCGCAAAAGAGCCGCGAATGGCGGCTTCACGGAGTTGTCCACGTCGGCCGAGGAGGCACGCCACACAATACACTCCCAGGTCAGACTCGTACGATTTCCCATCCGAGAGCAGTTCGCCGGACAGCGACGTGGGCTGTGACTGATCAGAAATGAAGGTTGCAATAGAGGCGTTCAGGGCCTTCTCCCACGACTCGCCGCTGCCACTCTCTGGAACGGTACCGTTTGAGGGCTTCCCGCTTGCTAGCGCTGGTGCCGGTGCGGCACGTGTGTCTTTGGCCATCGCCGCATCCACGTCGTAGAACCCCTTCCCACCGACGGTGACCTCGTCATGCTGCTCTGTGTTCACAACTTCCTGCTTGGGAGCCCGAGCATGCGGAGGCGCAGCTGAAGGACTAGCCGGCGGCGCGGGTGCCGCAGTGGCAGGTCGCGAAATGCAGAGAGTAGGCGGGGCACCACGTTGCAGCTCAGGGTTGAAAGTGCGGTTGTGGAGGGCCTCAATGCGTGTCTTCAACTCCTTCGCCCGAGCATAGTCTTCGGCTGCAACAGCCTCTGCTTTCTGCTGCTGCAACAGTTCCAGTTCACTACTTGACGATTGCAGTAACTCGATTTGTTTCTTCAACGCTGCAGCTAGATCATAGTCTTCTTCAGCCACCGCTCGCTTCTTTAATTGCTCGAGCTCAATACGCTTGGAGGCAATGGAGCGATGCTCCTCACCAACGCCACTACTGGTGACAACAGTGACTGAAGGAGGAAGCATTTCCTCAAGGGGCGTGGTGGAAATGACTCCCACAGGAACAGACAGGGTCATGTCTGTCCATGCGTTGAAGCTGCGTATCAACGACCCATGTGCGGTGAGTGCGACAAGGCCCACTTGATTGAACAGATTGTATGTGTTGTGGTGTGGCTTGCGTAACACCAACTTGAGGTACTTACAATGACGTTTAACCGTGACGGCTTTCAGCTCACGAGCCATGTAGTGGCTCACCTCGTTGGTGGAAAAGCGGACGTGCCCCAAGCGACTGAACTTTGACTCTTCGTACGAATCGCATATCCCAGACTCGATTTCGGCGTCCGTGGCCTGCGCAATAGCGACATCAACACACGAAGAAATTTTTCGCTCGTGGCAAAGTAAGCGAATGAATGCGAGATTGACGACGCCGTCGAAGCGAAATCCGAGCTCCTGCGGATACGAGCAGTGTTTGCTCGACTGCCATCCCGAAGACGTTTGCACCTGGTTGCGCAAGGCGGTGATGGGGCGCACCTCATCTTCTGAGCTTGCGTAGCACACATACATGGGCAGTTTCGGCCCATACTTCTCTTCCGCGGACGGCATGCCCACCAGCGACTCACACTGTTGACGCGTGCTGATGATGAATTGATCAAAGGGCGGGGAAGCAGCACTAACAGCAACACTGTATCTATATGTGCACGCTCACCTGTGTATGCACGTATATTCTTCACCTTTATTCAAAACGCGTTTACGAGAGGTGAAGTAATCGCTAGCACGGGGGAAAAAAAAAGAAGAAGTCATGTGGAATTTGAAATGGGCCAATAATGAGAAAGGAGTGCGCAATATCAAGAAGTGGGGATGTGTGAGCGCCAGAACGAGCAGTATTGCGTAGCGGTGCACGGCTAGGGCCAAGCAGAGCGGGCGGTGAACGTTGTTGAGTGCCACATTGGTCACTGCTCACTGCCAAGCCACTGTGCTTTCTGTCTAGTCACCGCCGTTGCTCCCAAACTCTATGAGTGTGGATCTGGCGTGAATAGAAATACAGAGACACTGAAGGCCAGCAGTCGGGTCTATGAAGAGTACTTTTTGACGTTGTGCAGAGTGTAGGTCACTCTGCCACGAAGGTGTGTGTTGCAACATCTGTGGCTTTGATTCACCTGGAGATGCCTCGGATTGGCATTCGCTGTCGCGGCTTTTTGGTTTTCTTTTTCTCCTGACGGTGGTGTCGAGCTCATTTAATTGACTCTTTTCTCAAGAAAGTATTAATGCGGTGGCGATCACGATGAGGCTGAGGCGAAGAAGACCACGGAGTCTGCTATGGGCGGGAGAGCAGGAGAGCCTGCGATTCCCAGTGTCAAACCGTAGTCTCACGTCGCTTATTTCCTGATCGTGGGTTCTCTTTATTTCATCACCCCGGACGGGGTAAATGCTGGAAATCTGGAGAAGCGCTGGGACTTTGCGTGGTAACGCCAAAGCAAAGTCTGTTCTGATCACGAGAAAGCTTAGAAACAAAATTTAAAAGGAAAGGAGAAACCTCGAAGAAAAAAAAAAGAGTTATGTTTATCCGTATTTAGTCGTCGCGTTAGGAATCACTATCATTTTCATCATCATCATCGCCGTCCTCCTCTTCGTCATCTTCTTCATCGCCGGCCTCATCTTCTTCATCGCTGGCCTCATCCTCTTCGTCGCTGGCCTCGTCTTTTTCGTCATCGCTGGTGTCCACATCCTCTTCGTCGTCGAGGGTCAGCGAGTACTGAGGGGGTGCGATAAAATCCGGGTTCATCTCAACAACGTTGTTGGGTAAAAAGATGAGAATATCTTTAAGCAGCGAGGAAAGTGCACTAACGAGCGCGTTGAGCTGATCCATCCCCTTCTTCTGCGCGGCACTACCGAGCTTCGAACCACTGCAGAGGGACAGATTGAACAGTTCCGAGCATTTCGCGACGTGTTCAGGCGTCAAGGTCTTGCCGTGTGCGGCACGCATCACAGCCCATGGGACGTGGCGACCCTGGCACAGCTCACGGAGAAACGTGCGTGCACCAAGGCGTAGCACGTTGTGGTGATCCGCACGCTTTACATATTTGTTCCGGCTTCCGCCCCTCGTGGAGGTCGTAACAGCAGAGATGCGAATCAGCTTGTTAGGCGTAGCATTGCTATAGGACGCGTCCAGCAAGGTGGCTTGGCTGCGCTGCTGACCAGAAGTAAATCCAACGTGTGCAGTGAGACTGCTACTGTTGGACTTGCCCATCGTGCCAGCGTTCGACGTGAAAAGCGGTGAAACGTAGAAGCCCTTTTCCTGGCGCACAGTTTGGCCAATGAAACGGAAAAAACGTTCTGCCTCCTTGAGGGATTTGCCCTCCTTGGCGGCTTCGTCACCGCTACGAACAGATGGCTGGCAAAACGCTTGGGCGACGCTGATCTTGTCGGTGATTCCCTCGAAGAGAACACACGCGATAGCTTCCGGCTCGGCGATCTTCTCCACGTAGGCAGGGGAACGGAACATGACATCGCCACCTGTCACCGTGCGCAGCTCCTTCAGGAGATCTGCATCCTCTGAAAACTGCACAAAAGTCACGGATTTGGCGTTTGGAAACGCAAACTTTGTCTGCACGGTCTGTTCTTCCTCGTTCTGTCCAACGCGGACCAGCTGCAGCTGAGCTGCACGCATAGGGACAACACTCACACTGGTCTCGTTCGAAGGTCCGGCCAGCGTTCTCATCATGGCCCGTCGACCTGTATTAGGCATGCCAATGACAAATGTGCACACCTTGTTGTCCATGTTAGAGCGGCAATTCGCGGATCGGCATCCGTCGCTCAACTCGAATTGACGCAGGATGCGAAGAAAGTGGCGGGTCAGTTTGTCGTGCTGCACAGAGAACGGAGCGAAAGCAGCAACTAGGTTTTTTCCCAGCCCGGATGGATACCGCTCAGAGAGAGCAGCAGCTAGCAGTGAAACCTGGCTGACAAGGGCAGGGGTTGAGATGAGGTCAACTTTGGTCAAGGTGAACAGCAAGAGGACTTTCCGCTTTCCCGTGAACGAGGCGGCAGCGTCAACGATGGCGTCAAGTAGTGTCCATGGCACACACTGAACAGCAAACCGGGAGTCCAGCGTGATCACGTAAGACACGCAAGGAAGTTCGAAAGGGTGTTCACATTCATGTGTGGGAAACACCAGGTCGTTGAGAGAGCGCAGAAACTGTGCTTTGAAGTTGTAGCCGTCACGTGTCGCAATGTACAACAGCTGGCGCTTATTGCTGACCTTCGGGACGGCGGCGGCAGAGTCGTCACCGTTATCATCACCCTTACCACGGTTTTGGCGTTTCAACTGCTTTTCAACACGGGCATTTTCACGCGCCACAAGCATGGCGCCGAGGATCTTCTCCTTATCGGGGTCTGCATTTGATATTTTAAGAGCCAGCTTTGCCATGTCGCGTCCTTTTTTGCTCCTGGGCATGAGGCCTTTCGCCTTCAGTGCCTTCGCAGCTTTCCGAAGATCACGTTTGTGCTCACGCTTCTTTTTTTCGATCTTGTGCCGCTGCTTCGAAGACTTGCGCTTCGACTTGGATGCCCTAACTTTCACCATTTTTTATGGCTCGCGGGTATCGGACACAAGCGTTGTTTACTGGCTCGCGAAAGCTAGCTTTTAGACCGTATGATTTGTTTTGAGAAGAAGACAGTCAGATGCACCACGAAAAAAAAAAAGGATCCACGAGAAATCGGGAAACGTGAATGTGCTGACAGCAGATTTAAAAAAAAAAAAAGGACAGGCACGCAAATACGCTGTTGAACGGCACTTACAAGTTACTCGTCAGTATCGTTCCTTCTTTGAACCCAGATGCGAAGTATTGCAAGACAACAATTAAAGGAACGATCCGAAGCATCGCGTAATCCAGATATCACCGATAAAAGAAATATGGGAAGAAAGAAGCGCAGTGCAAAAGATGATGGGACATGGGAAGGCAGGGAATTGCGAAGTGTGGTCTGTGTTGTGGAATATTTGGCAACACGCTGGGTTCCATGTAAGATGAAGACTTCCTCGACCAGTCCAGGAGTCGCAGGATGGAATGAGCGTCACCGAGGACAGGCAGCAAAGAGGCCCACCGTCTGAGCTGTCGGAGAGGTTTCTCTGAACCGCTACTAACAGCAGTGTTGGTAACGATGAGGAACAATGAGGGCTCAGCGTTTTCATGTCCCTCAGCGAAGATCAGGCGGTGGGGGGGGGGGGGAGCACACTACTGTGTGTATGTGTGTGTGTGTCAACGTTAGGTTTATAGTGTGGTCATGTGTGCGTGCGTGTGTGTTATGTTTGCTTGTTTTGGGGGGAGGGGAGAAAAAAGCGAAACGAAACGTGCGGTCACGAGACGTAAGACAAGAACTACCACACATTGATTTCTACGCATCAGGGCTACATTCCTACAAAAATACTGCAAATAAGTACTCATGAGAAGGGATAAGAGAGAACAACGAAAAGGAAAAAAAAACAGACCAGCTTCGCCGAAAACAACAGATATTCCCAGCATACCAATGACAGACGGAAACGTGACTACAAAAGAAAACGAATAAGAGAGAGCAAGCAAAAGTGAATTGCGGCAAGAACGAGACAGCAGAGCGATGACACACTGCCATGAAAACCGCTTGCTGGATTGTGCAAAAGCAAACAATGGTGGACGTAACAAACAAAACAAACCACGGGGTCAGATCGGAGCCATAATACAAGCACAGTTGTAGTACCTAATTGCAAATGTGCATGTTTCCCTGACTGATTTCGTGCATCCATTTTTTTTTTCGTTGTTGTTCCAACTCGTTTGTATCTGCCGGCGAGCCTGTCTTAACAGAACACAGGGAAAGCAAATAAGAACCGAAGGAGAAAAGAAGTAAGCAGTCGTGAGGGAAGGCCACTATTTTTTTTTTCAACTTCTGGTTTTCGCACTTACGCGGAAGCATGTGCTTGTTTGGTTGTGCAACCATCAAGGCCAAGTTCAGGTTGGGCGACGTTGTCAGGATAAATGATGGTTGGCACTTTGAATGTGAAGTTAGAAAGATCGGCGGACGCCAATTTTTCTTGAATCTTCTCAAGCGGCATCTTTGCCAATTCCTCCCGCTTTGTGGTCTTCGACACGACCTCAGCGATCTGGTTAGCAAGGGCGACGTCCATGACACGGTTCAATGCGCGGTATAGTTGAACCATGCGCGGAGCAGCGTAGCGGCGCTCTGCACTATCTGGTGCGCGGAAGCGCTCTGGACGGTTCACGTATTGCTCCCATTCGGCGACAAAACTGTCGAAAAAGGGTAGCTTACCATCGATTGTGCCACTCTGGACCCATCGCTTCATGCGCATGCACCGCTCGTCCCACTTGTGGCGCCGATCGTAGTCAAATTCAGAGTGGTACCAGGGCAGTTGCCGGGTTTTGGGCACATCGGGATCAAACTCTGTGTAAAAGTCTGCCCAAGTCTTCGCCATGGGATTGCGTGCTTTGTCCGCTTTGATCTCTGCAAAAACAGGGCTCGTGTAAACGGCGTAATTGACGTTGTCGGAAATCCACTCGTTGAACTCCTTCTCCTGCGCGATACCAATCGGAACCTTGGCCCAGTTGTACTCTAGGGGGGCAAGCAAGTACCGCAGACGGAAGTAGAAGGCGTCAGTTTTCCACAAGCGAGGGTTGGGCATTTCTCGCATGGTTTGCTTCAGGTACTTTTCGTACTCGTCGAACTTGGTGGAGTAAAAGTCATCGTCTTGTCTCGCCAGCGTCCGCTCGGCATTGATTCTATTGGATTCAGGGTGGGTTTCGCGGATCAGGTACTGGAATAATTGCTCGCGATTGTGAGTGTATAGATCCTCCATCGAGGTTTCCATGAGCGTCTCAACATCCTTCACCATTCGGCGGTAGCCGCGACGGTTTTTGCTGGCGTAGTGCTTGGGCTGGTTGTAACCGCTCTCCACCCAACCTTGCATCTCACGGCGCGCATTCTGTCGGTCTGGATCCACGTTCTTGATGTACCACCCTTCGTAATCAAGGTTCTTTTCCCAGAAATTCGTGCCATCCGCTTGACCCTTCTCAAAGTAGCCCTTTGAAGCAGACCACGAGATGGGAACGCGGCCAGCAATTTTTTCAAACTCCTTCTCGGACTGCTCACCCAGCCAGGACCAGTGACCACCGTAAGGGCCTTCGCGACGCTGTTCCTCACCATTCCAGAAAGCGCGCTCTTCGTTTTGCTGGCCCTCCTCCTTGACGTACTGGCGCAAAAGCTCGTCCATACTCTCGGCTTCAAAGTACTTCTCCACCGTGGCGCGGGGGCGACGAAACATCACTGCCTCCTGATACTCCATCCACCCGTTGTGAATCAAGTGGCGAATCGCGTCGGGATCCTTGACGTACTGGTTCTGCAGGAAACGCAGACGGATTTTGTCTTTCATCTGCGGCAACGGCGTGATGAGCCAGTAAAAGTGCTTCAACATCGGGAGCGATTTAAGGCAAGCACGGTACAATGACATAATGGCCGGCCGTGTCTCCCACACCGCAATTGTGTTCGCTAACATTTGGCTGCTTCCTTCGCGCTTGCCGGTGTTGGTGCCGTATTCAAAATTGGGGTGGTGGTTGTCCCAAGGAAGATCGAGGACAGTATCGTTCAAATTCACACCCTCGACAGGCGGCTCTCGCTTGTAATTCTGATACCGCATCGCGCTCGGACCTCCCGAAATGTACGGCGCCTGTTCAAATTTGCCGAGAGAAGTGTCAAACTCAGGCACCTTCAGATTGTCACCACGAGACTTGGGTTCGTCAGGCGAGCGCACTTGATGGCTGGGCAGCTCACCAATTTTGTTCGGGTACGCCTTCTCGAAGTAAGTGTCCTCGGGCTTCTTCGTGTACAATCCAGGACGGTTGTCCATGCCAGTAGCGTTTCTAATTGGGCCTTCTTGGGAGACATCTTCTGGGTAAATCATGTCGTTGTCTTTGCCATGGGAATCCTTTTTGGGATTGAACGTGCCGATACCCGACGTCGAGGCGACCATGCGGAGTTGCAAGGAGCTGGTGCTCCTTCCAACAACACGACGCAGCATTTTTGTATTGTTTTTTTTTTTTTTTTTGATCGGCACACGCTATGCGTCTTCCTCCCTTTGGATTCCTCTTTTCCTAAAGTGTGTGTGTATCGTTATGAATTCAGTGAATGATGTCACTTGTGCTTTGTTGTCTGTGAATGCTACTACTATACTAACGACTTTGAGAACAAAAAAAGAGAGTTTCGTAACAGTATCCGGCAGTGAAATGTGGTAGGTGGGAGCGGGATGTTGAAAAATGGAGGAATTGACTCGGCCAAATTCTAGGCTGCGTGGGTGCGCATCTTTTGGGGTGGGGTGGGGTGGGCGCCGTTGGGTGTCCGTGTGTGGCGCTCCGGGGGGGGGGGGGGGGGGGGGGCCCGGGGGCCCCCCCCCCCCCCCCCCCCGCAAAGCCCACATGGAACAACAGCCGCACCACGCGCCAAACCAACCCACCCCACCCCACCCCCAAACGCAGGGCTAAGCTGCAGATTAGCTTTTTCTTTCCGAGCGATGAACACCAATTTCGCGGTTGCTTGTATCCTCCGCTACCGTTCCACAAACTCCCTCGCGTCCGCGGCCACGCACAAGCTCACACGACTCGTCCAAACCGTCGTCACCACACGCGGCGTCGTCATCGCGAGCCGCCTGAGTCTCCGACTTGACCGTGACTCAGATGAGTGGTTGTCGACACTCGTCATTGACCAGCTCGTCAGCGATGCTGGTGCTGCTTCTTTGTGCATAGAGGCAACGCGTTGGTGGGTAGAGGCGGAGGTGTTTCGACGCTTTCCAATTCGCAGCGTGGTTTTTGGTGCCCACGGCGACGTTGATGGTGACATCATTTCTTTGCCTTGGAGGGCCACGCATTTATCGCTGACGCGTGCCAACTTCCTTCAGCCTCTGCGTGTTCCGGCCTCGTTGCATGGTGTCGTCTCTGTGGACGTTTCGCACTCGAACCTGAAAGACCTCAGTGTGTTCGCGGAACTTCCTAAACTGGAGACCCTTCGCTGTGTCTCGGTGAAATCGCTGTGTAGTGGGGCCAGTGAGACGGCAGCGCTGGGAATAGCCTCGCGCAAGTGGCCCGCGCTAAAATGTCTTGATCTGCAAGACGCCGAATTTATTGACAGCATTGCGCTTTTTGAGGACGCAAGCAACTTGGAAGTACTGAACATTGACTTTTGCTTAAATATCAACAACGTCGAACCGCTGCGTCACTTTCAGTGCCTCCGAGAGTTGCGGATGAACGGTGTACAGATCCAAAACCTCTCTTGCGTATCGGCGTGGCCAACACTCGAAAAGATTGCGGTGGGATACAACCCATATTTGCACGACCTGTCCCCTTTCGGACACACTCCGAACATGCACAGTGTCGAAACCAGCCACACTGGAATCCGAGATGTCAGCTGGATTACGCCCTGCAAACACGTGACAACAGTTGATATTTCACACACTGCTGTGGGCGATATCACGCCGCTATCCACGTTGCAAAAACTGACACACTTGCGGCTGGCTAACACACCCGTCAAATCCGTTGGATGCCTTGGAGCGTTAATACCGCTAGAAGAACTGTGTGTGAATGGCTGCGATGAATTAGAAGACCTGGAAGCACTCCACCCAACAGCTCGCTTACGCACTTTGGAAGCCGTGGGAACTCAGATTGGCAGTGTGGATTTCTTGAAGGGGTGCACGAACCTCCGCAAGCTCACCCTGCGAGGTTGTGTCCGTGTGCGGGACGTGGTGCAACTTCAACACTGTGCGGCACTTGAGTACCTGGATATCAGTCGAACCTCTGTCTCCTCTCTTGATCCGTTGCGGTGGTGCACTTCCCTGCGACACTTGAACTGCAGTGAATGTGCCGGGGTCAACGATCTTTCGCCAATCCAAAATGCTTGTGAGCTGTCATTTTTGAACGCAAGTTGCACAGCCATCTCCGACGTCTCATGCCTCCGCAGCTGCTCTCAGTTGTCTACACTTTTTCTTGAACGATGCAACCAACTGTTTTCTGTAGCCTCACTTGCGAAGCACCCAAACCTGGCCGTCGTTGCTTGCACCCACAGCCCCATCCTTGACGCTGTGGCTATAGAATCGTGTCCTCGCTTGCAGTACAAAGCATTCAGTGAGGCTCCGAAAGTAGCATAATGAGATAGGCCGTGTGGGTTCGCAACACTGTTATCATGTTTCTTTTCTCCCCCTTGCCATCACTTTCTTCTTGTGCCGCATCGGTGCACAGCAGTGTCTTCTGAACTGTGTGGTGAGATTGAGGCTACTTCAACAAGCGTTGCCGAGCCAATCGACAGCAGCATCGTTTACTTTCTTGAAGTACCGCTAGAGGTGCCAGCTCGCTGTCTCACGTAATGCTACTTTTCCTGCCTTTGCTATGTAAGTAGTGCCACCCAACACATTCCTCACGCGCCATGCGCAGCTTCGCCCCTAATTCTTCGCAACTATGAGAACTCTGGCTGTCAGCATTGCACACCCTTCTCTTCATGTTTCGTTTTTGCCGGCGCACTTTCTGCGCGCCTAAGTTTTCCCTGACACTGAGCAGTACGTGTCCTGCTGCGGAAATTCGTGGGAACGTGCTGTTCACCAGTAAAAATGCCTCCCCATGCACGATCTTCTCCAATGAGTCATTTCCGTCGTCTCAGGGCTTTCGCGCCCGCGTCGTCTGGATGGATCTGCAACAAAGCTGCGGGTATTTCGGCGTATTTCCCGCAGCGCTGACGGATCTGTGTGCAGCCCACCGTATCGGTACTGCATCATTGTCTGGCTCTGTTGCGTGCCGTGTGGGCTCCGGGCAAATTGCCCTCGTCTCTGGGGACAGGGAGCTTGTCAGCATCCCCCATGACTGCAAAGTACCTCTATTGCTTGACCTTCACATTGGTAAAGATGGTGTCCCTTCTTTTCGCGTGGACGGGCAAGCACTCCAGTCACCAGCGCTGTCTGCCGTGTCGCTGAGTGGCGACCTGCGCATTGGTGTTTCCACAACGGTGGAACGCCAAGTCGGGGCCCTCT